>PVJO010008297.1:0-76157 GCA_004026905.1 Hystrix cristata | reverse complement strand
GAATTTCAAATCAGACTAACACAATTCATTTAATGCCACTAATCTACCGACATACAATCAGATCTAGTACTTCTTCTCAATTCTTTTCAAGTCACACATGATATTTTCCCTATATTAGAGATCTGCCTTCACCAATTTATAACCTACTAAGGGAAACTTCACCTACTCAAGAGTCATCACTCAACAACTATTGGCTGAGATAGTTCCAACCAATCTATCAGTCATAGACATATGAAGGGAAGAAGACATTTAAACCACTAATATCAGGGAGGCAATAAATGTAGAATATTAGAAAAAATTAAACTTAGAGTCATAGATCTGTGTTTAAATCCAAGACTTGAAATTTGGTTCCTAATTATCTGTTGAATAACATGGTCTAGTCTCATCCACAGTTTGAGTTTAGTACTATCTATGAGGATTAATTGGGGAAAAACATACAAAAATACTTAAAACATCTATAATTCATAGAAAATTTTTCAAAAAATTAGTCTTTTGCCCTCTAGCCATATGGAGGGATTGCTAGAAAATCTCCAAGACAGTCTGTCTTTAGCCTTCCTGTAAGGTGTCCAAGTGAGTGGGGATTATGTTTGGCTCTCAATTGTTTTTCTGATACTTAAGGTGGACAGGTCCGAAGAGGGAACTCCGCGGTCGCAATGGCAGCTCTGCTCCATGGTCTTCTCAGCTCTTTCCTGCCACCTCTCTGCCATAGCCACAGCATGATTCTTATCCTCACAGGCCAAAAGAGCATCTGCCTTCCAGGCAGCAGGAGGGATAAGAGACAGAAGAGAAGAGGAAGCTGAACAAAGTGGCAGATGGCTGGAATCCCAGCACTTAGGGAGACTGAGACAGGAGGATCTCGATTTTGAGCACAGTCTGGGCAACTTAACCAAACCTTGTCTCAAAATAAAAATAAAAAGGTTTGGTGCTATGGTTCAGTGCAAAGGCCCCAGGTTCAATCCTCAGTACTGAAAAAGGAGAGAGAAGTATCAAAGCTACCTCTTAAGGACAGTTGCCCAAAATTGTCAGAGAGTAGTCAACTTACATCATATTAGTAGGAACACAGATGCATGGAAACATTTCCGTATGAGTGAGACAGAGCTCTGAGTGATCTCACTCAGAGCTGGAGTTAAATTTTCTATAAACGTGGAGAAAAGGAAGGTAAGTTATTGGAGGCAATTTGCAATCCATGCCTCAGAGGTCTTTTTACCCCAGAGAGCAAAGGAGTAACCTGACACATTCCATTCTTACTCTACTGATTGTGCCATGACAAATGATCATTTGCCTACCCTTCTGCTCTATTTCCATCCATTCTTTCAGAGATACGCATGGAGGGAATGACTAGGGATGGGTTGTCATGTACGAATATGTTTTCCAATAGACACTCTCCATTTATTGTTGCCTCTGTGGTTGTCTCATTCTATCCAGGAACAGATTATAATGTAAAATCAATGAAAGAAAACACTTTTTCTTTCATAGCAGCACAATTCATAATAGTTATATCTTAGAAGTGGTCTGTATGTCCATAAATAGATGAGTGGATGAAGAAAACATAGTATTTACATATAATGGAGTAGTCACTACTCTGTCATAAAGAAACAAAAACTTCAGTCATTTATAGGAAAATGGACATCCCTTGAGACCATAATGAAATAAGTGGTATATGGCTGGTATAAACCAAATACACAAGCTTAAATATCACATGATTTCTCTTATATAAGAAACTCAAAGTATAAATAAAGGACAAAATAAAAGATAGGTAAATAGGAAATAGAGAGATAGATCTTTCTCAAATGGAAAGGGGATCAAGAGAGAGAGGGGAGGGAAAGGGATGAAAACAGGAATTGAGATGTGTTCTGTACATGTACCAACTCTATCCAAGGAATGAAAACCTTACATACTGCAAACATTTATTAATAATTAGTTAACTTTTGAAGAAGCATTGCTAGTTTCCTCAGCTTTAATGTGCTCTAAAATTCTCAATATAAGTGTGAAAGACACAGAGGCAACCCCTTCTCAGGAGAAGAATTGAGCACTGACCATTTTTTTACTCATATAATTTACCATTATTTTTCAAATATAGACTTTTACGTCAAGAAGAAAAATACGTGATATGTGATTGGAATTTAAAACATGTGTGATGTCTAACTGGGAAGAGGGAATGAAAGAAGGAAGGGGGAAAAGGAAACAAAGAAAAAGGAAGAGTAAATGTCAAAGAAAACAAAAGGGAGGAAAGAAGAGAACGTGTCACCACAACACAGTGATCTCTTCTTTGACATGCCCAGTGTCTATCCCTGAGAGGAAGTTCTTCAACGTGAAGCAAGAATATTGTGCTTAATTATTAATGAGGTGTTCCTCTGACGGAAGTAAAATCTATATCCACTGATTTCCACTAGTTGTATTCCGCCCTTTCCAAAGTGAGAAATTTAACTTCCATGTCAGTGTACATTCATTTTGGGAAAGTACTTTATGACTAATACAAGGATCACTTCCTTGGTATGAAGCAAGGGATTAAGTGGCGATAACATTAATACAGTTTACAAACACAGACAACAACGTGTATATTCAGTGGCTGAGTTGGGTTCTAAAGATGAAACTAGGTCACAAGAAAGCTCCCCACCTCCTCAGAACTCCCACAGGAGTTGAAGAGTCAGGCTATGGTGTCATAGGAAGGCAGAAGAGGGAGAGAAACAGAGAAATGTGCTAGGATACCCAAAGATCCAAAAAAGAAAATAAAAAAAAAAAAACCCTTAGCTTAGTCGAATGGGCTCAGAAAGATGACAAGCCTCATTGAAACATATAAGGTGAATGTTTAGGTCTTAATCACTATTCTCCGAACCTCTCGCACCTGCAAAATTAAATCAGAGATTTCCATCGTGTAGTTTACAGTGTGTGCTCATGGTGTGGCTGCAGGATGAAAGGAAATTGATTTGGAAAGACTGTTCCAGGAATAGGAATAAATGTAACTGACATTCTGCATTTAACAACAATAAGAAGCAGTCATTGTGAAACTATGCTGTATTGATACACAGTACGCCTAAATTACAGTGGAAATGAGCAACAGTCAGGGACCAGAGCCGAGAATTGTGCTGTCATAGCGAGATATTAAAGCAGTTACCATGAGTTTTGACAAAGCAGATAAAGCTACGATTCATTTGAAATTATCAAGCACTTTTCTAATTTAGATCATCAAAGGAGATGCCCCGCAAAAAACATAAACTGGGTTTTGAAATATCTTACCTACAATATTTAGAATCTCTAAAATTATTTTATTGTTCTTTCTAGATTTGCTAAATATGTGTTCCCTTTTGGAAGCACTCTCTATGTGTGTGAATTTTCATTTTAACTATACTTTTTAGGATAATATGTTTTCTAGACATGCAAACTGTAGGACAAAATAATTTTTGCCTATCACTCCACCTAGAGAAAATAATCATAATCAATGACTTTATATAGACAAACTTCACATCATCAATAGAAACATCAACCCCAACACTTATTTTGATGAAGAAAGATTTACAAGGAACCAAAATTTTGGCTTCTCTCACTTTTATCTAAGAAAAATAGAACTCACTACAAGTTGGGATAGAGATACCAACTGTAAATAACTCATTTTTTCAAAAGACAAACAAAATCTGAATATTATAGGAAATAACATAAAACATAGTTGAACTTCATTGAAACGGCTGTATATTTCAATTTAAATTTAAGGGAATTATCAGAGAGAATTTTCTTCTTTTTCCCAGTGTTTGTCTATTTTTCCATTAATCTATATTCTAACAGCCACAGGTCTCCACTCAATATATAGCCACATACACAGTAATACACAACAGCTTATACACACACACACACACACACACGCACGCACACACACAGAGTCATACAATTAACATTTTCTCTCACAGACACATACACAAAAGAATGTAGTAAACATACTAAATATAATCTTTCCTTTTCCTCATGATTGTACCTGGCTCTCCCTTCCTCAATGCCATATAAAAAATTGTTAAGGATGAGTGAAGAAAGTCAGAATATGAGACTAGTCTCAGAATACAGGTTTTCATAAAATGGCTCAATATGTCTAATATATTTAATATTGCTTGAAAATTGCACTTTAAAAATAAAGCCTACGGCAAAAAACGGAGGGACCTTTGTATTAAAGTTCGTTATACAAATTATTCACATTATCCAAATTAAGAAACTGCTTTAAGAAACCCTTGAGGGATTCAGATCGATTCACTCTCAGAAAATATGGGGGTCACTATATTAGTGGGTATTTTATTTTTATGTTCATGGGCTGATGTACAATGAAGGACCGATTTTAGCTTATTTCTCAATAAAATGAAGAGGTCGGTCAAGCATCACTGTTTTTGCTTTGCACTGTGCCGCCACCTGTTCCTAACTGCCAACTCCCCTTCTCTTTTACCAATGACGCGTGGCTTGAGGACTCTCTGTGCAGTCAGCGTGCCACACACTCCTCCGCTGACAACATGGTTTACTCGATGAAACTTACTCTGTTGTCTCTGCCCAAAAAAAATCCATTTGGAACAGAGCCAGTATCTCATTCCAGGAAGAGGAAAGGATATCAAGAGTTTCCCTGATGATCCGCTGATGGAATTAAGTTAGGCAGGAAACCTCTTCAGAATGCAAAGTAGTCTTGCAAAACAGGGTGGTTTAAAATACGCAGGAAGTGTGTCACCGTAATATGAACGAAATGGAAACATGAATACCTCTATAATATAAACTTTCTAATCCTAAAATAAGCAACTAAAAGCTAGCTTTTGTCTCACAAAAATAAACTCCCAAACAACTGCCATTTCTAAGCAAATCCTTTGTTCCAGGTGGTATTAGTTTTTTTTTTAATTCTTATCTGTTGTGATCAACATCATGGAAGAATAAAAATCCAGTTGCTTATGTAGTTAGGAAAAAAAATTTCGGTTATTACTGTTAAATTTAGTTTGTATGAAATTGTTTAAACTTTGTAAGCTTTTTCTTTACCAATAAGATCAGAAGAATCCCCAACACTTACTTGATGAAGAAACAAAAAGGAAACAGATTGTTTACAGAAAGGAATTAGACTTTTAAAAGAGAAATTTTCATGGAAATATAGATCACTGATTATTTTTAAAATATCATTCCACTTCCTGGAGTAGAATGAAACAAATTTTGTAATTCCAGGAAATAAAAGAGTTAGAATTAACCAAGATTCCCTCACTTTGTCAACTGCCAAAACTTCATAATAGTTTGCTTGAAAATACGGTTTTTAACTATATAAGAGTTACCATTTCTTATAAATCATATACCACCTAAATGCTCTTTTCTTTTCTTTTTAAATGGTCATTGCAACAAAATTTCTTAAACAGATGGATTTACAATAAGAAATACTTACACTGTTCCTAAAAATCCATGGATTGCTGGTTACCCCAAATTTTTAAGTTAAATTGTACTTGCTCTAAGTAAATGTATAGGCTCTCTTGTGACAATAAGTAACGAAAACAATCAAAGATGTACATCTTAGAAGAGGAAAGTGCTTTAAATTTCTATTTTATATATTCTGACCTTAATTTCAGTATGAACTTGAAGTCATGATTCCAATGAGAACCGGGTAGAATGTGAACAGCAAGCGGCACAGCAGTCATGCCCGCTTCCTGACGTATCTCCCTGGTATCATCGTGCTGAGCTTTCCCCAAATTTTCTGGACCAGACACAACTTTGTACAGGCACAATCAAGTACGGCATATCACCATTAGCTCTGTCTGTCTGTCTGTCTCTCTCTCTCTCTCACACACACACATACACACACACACACAAATCATACACACAGAGAAAAAGCATCCAAATATGGCACCGCCATATAACACCTGCCATAGATACACCTGCCTGGGGGAGCTCTTGGAAATTATATTCTCCAGTCTCTGGCCTTCAGGTCTACCCCCAATTCCATTGCTAGAGATAAAACATAAGATCTCTTTAAATGTAAGTCTTAAAAAAATACTTTAATTTGGTAAAGCACTATCTCTATATACTAAGTAGAAAAAAAAATGATTTTCTTCATTTGTGTCAGCAGACCCTGAGATGAAAATTCGAGTGCATGCGATTTGGGGGGTGGTCCCAGTGACAGGATGAGGAAGTGAAATGAAGAAGGAAGGAGGCCCACGGAGCTGATGTCGGCACTGTTAGTGAGAACATCAGCGCCATGAGGCTCTGGGCTCAGTCCCGCTGGGGTCCTGGCAAAGCCCAGCACAACGTTCCTGAGAACCATGCTGGCCGTGGCGGGAGAGCTGGGGTATTCACTGCCAGCTCCCATCCTGCATCGGCTGAGGGTCACTCTGAGGTATTAAATCCTTCACATCTCTGTCCTGCACTTCTCGAAACTACCACATTCCTGTGTTCAGAGCATCCTCTCGGCAGAGAGACTCAGAAAGCTCCATTCTAAGCTGTTGACTCACTCCGAGGTTCATACATGCTAGTGAACCAAGTGTTTTCGGGTGGTGTAGCATGGTATCTCGGGAAGTCTAGCACAGTATCTTGGAGTGAGCCTTACTCCAGCAGCGCTCCAAAAAGAGCAAGTTTTCACCTGGCTGCCGGAGGCAAGCAAATGTCTGTCTATTAAAAAAAAAAAAAAAAAAAAAAAGACCCTCCTGACCCAAGCAGCTGAGTGTGTTTGAAAGTTCTTCAGTCACACACAAACATAACAAAATGACAGGAGACACAATGTAGAAGAAGAGCTATATAATGTTTATATTGTTAGACATGAACTTGCACACAAAACTAAATTAGTCACGATATCAACGTCTCGTTCTATGAGGGGAATTAATGACAATGTGTCTTTTACTGAAATAAAAGCGCTTTTTAAATTTAAACACTTACCATATACCACTTCTTCAGTTCATACCTCATAACTTCCAAGTCTACTTTTCTGAAATACTTTGGGATGTACCATTAAGAATTATTTTCCATCTTGGCTTTCACTGGGACTGAAAATTTTCCAACATTTTACTTCCATGTGTGGAAGTGTTCAAACTGAATCATCCACATAAATGACCTAATATTGCCCTTCGAGTTGGTTGCCTGAGGATTTACTGTTTAACAACTTCCTGCTCAATAAAAGGTAGTTGGGCTAGAATGAAAGAAAGTAGGTTATAGAAATACTGTAACTCACTTTGGCCCACTTAAATCCAGGACTTGAAGTTTATAAAAAAGTAAATATCTAAGGACAGTGTTATGATTTACATAGAAAATGTCCGCCAAACCTCTCATGTATTTGAAAGATGGCTGGATCATGGGGATTCTGTGCTTAGCTGTGGATTCATGCATTGAGGAGTCTCATAGCTTGATGTTGAATGCACTATTAGGAAGTGGTGCTTGGCTGGAGATAGGTCCCTGGGGGCGAGAATTGAATGGGTGTATTTGCATTCCCAGCTCCTCTCTTCTCTCTCTCTCTCTCTCTCTCTCTCTCTCTCTCTCTCTCTCTCTCTCTCTCTGCTTCCTGGCTGCCATGGGTTGGGCAGCCTTTCTCTACAAAACTCTTTCAACCTGCCATTTCTGCCTTGGAGCTGACTGATCATGGACTAAACCCACTAAAACCATGAGCCAAAATAAACCTCCCCTTTAAATTGCAGAGGCCGGGCATGTCCAGGAATGGGAAAGCTGACAAACATAGATAGCATACCAAGGTACGCAGTGCAAGTATAGCAGATAGGCTTGAAGCCCAAATCTGTGTATTTAGCAGTTGACTTAAGGCAAGTTGGTAACCTCTCCTAAACACTATGTCTCCTCCTGCGTTACAAGGAGGATGTTCTTCTAAATCAATGGCCCACACAAAGCGCACCCCAGTGTTTCATAGCACAGGCTGACAGACAAATACTATTTTTCCCCTGCCTCTAAAATGTGAGAAAATACGAGCTTGGGAAAAAGATAAACGTTCAGTTAAATAGGAGTGGAATTGACTGCTTTTTCAGGCTGTGGTACGTCACTGGAGATTTATCCTCATACCACATTCTGTTTAGAGAATAGTGTGCATTTCCCTCTCTAAGCACTATTAATCACAGCATCCTTTCTTCTTTCCATATAAACGGATCTCAAATTTATGTTTAAATTGTTACAAGGCATGTGATTGATACAAACCTTAAATCTGAATAAGAGTTTAAAGGATATGTTAATCAGACTTAAGAGTAGTCAGAGACTAAAGAACGTTGTAAATAAATTGTCCCAAATTAAAACGATTTACCATACATTCAATTGGAAAACATATGAAAAATGACAAATTCCTTTCACTTTCTTATTAGCAACTGCATTGCTTTGTTCCCATATTTCCATTTAAGGTGAGGTATATGAACTACTATGTGGTTGGAAAAGTACATACTCTCAGATGAAAGTAAGCCTCACTCTTCTTTTTGGCTATTACACTCCAGAGCACAGCTTATTTTTGAACATCTACAACTCAGTCAGTTCACCCACCCAGTTAGCCCAGCTGTGTCTTGGCAATATTCCATTTAAGAAGATTTAGCTAGAAAAAAATCGTATCCACATCTTTAGTTTGGGGAGAAAAACATAATGTAGGGAATTAATGATTAGGTTTGGCAGTGTGGTTGGGAGGGTGAGGATTTAAGTGAGAACAATGTTTTGTCCCATGTCATAAATTCACCAGGCCTGAGGAGGTTAAAGTAATTTGACTAAAGTCCAAGTCACAAAACTAGTAAGAGACAAAGCCAGTGCTAACAAGTTCTGTTTGGTTTCAAAAAGAGTAGTTAAATGTATTGAAGAGTTCTCTATGCTCAGAAATCAACAGGCAATACATAGACTCTCAGAACAGTTCTGAATGGTGGGTATAATTGTCCCCCTTTTATACTTAAAAAAAAAAAAATTCAACCCACCCACTGTCCCCAGACTAGTTATTTTTCAGACTTAAATTGATTCAAAATGGGCATCTGCAAAACTCTACAATTTTCCTTTACTGCCCAATGTTGCTGCCTAAGAACTCCAAGTATTAGATCCTAGAAATATTAGCAGCACAAAAAATATTGATTAGTTTATTCTTCAATGGTTTCAATACAGTTGCCCCTCAGTATTCACTGGGGATTCGTTCCAGGAACCCCTGTGGATGCTAAAATCTGCAGGTGCTCAAGTCCCTAAAATAGTATTGGTAGCATAATCGAGGCACATCATCCTGTAAACTTCAACTCAGGTCTAGATTGCTTATAATACATAGTACCAGATAAATGCTTTTTAAATAGTTGATGGTTTATGGTACTATATAGTTTAGAGAATAATGATAAGAAAAAAGTCTGTATATGTTTGTTATGGTTTGTGTCTAGATGTCCCCCCAAAGCCTCATGTGGTAAGAGATAGCTGGATCTAGAGTGTGTGATTACTAAATTGATCCGTTGATCGGTTTGGCATTGTTCTGCTGGGATCAAGTATGTGAGCCTGAGATTGGGGGGTGGGAGTGCAGACCGCCCTGGGGGCAGGTAGCCTAGATAAAAGACAGGAAGAAGCTAACTAGCTGCTTGTTTGCATTGCTTATTTGCATACATTCCTTGCAATTCCTCACTTTACTTTGCCGCGGCCAGCCGGCTGCCGGTCTGCCACGCTGCCCCGCCGCCTTGGACCTAGCGGACTATAGACTGAAACCTCTGCAGACTGTGAGCTAATAAACCTTTCTTCCCCTAACTTTGGGTGTCGAGTATTCTGTCCCAACAACGAGAGAAAAGTAACTAAAACAATGTTCAAGACAGATGCAATAATTTAAATATTTCCACCCAAGTTTGTTGAATTCAGATTCAGAACCCATGAATATGGATATAGATACAGATATGGATGTGGATAAAAATATGGATACAGATGTGTATATGGATATAGATACAGATATCGATATGGATAAGGATATGGATATAGATACAGACACAGATATGGATAGGGATATGGATATAGATACAGATACAGACATGAATATGGATAGGGATATGGATATGGATGGCCTACTGTGAAAACAACACAATCATTTGAAACAATTGATTGTGACAATGTTTCTATCATGAATTTATTCTAAGTCCTTCATTATAGAAAGGGGAATGTTTGTGACTAAATAATGATAAAAATCTTGTCCTTATATCAAAATAATACAAAATCTGAAGAAAGCAAACTAAAGTCATTTAGCTCCACTTCTGATTTTTACCTACAGATGATTAACACAGGACAATCCACAAAAAATGAATAATCAGCAGTACATTCTTTATGTGGACAGCTTTTAAAGAAGGAGTAACCTATCTGAGATGACAGAGAAATAGCCACAAAATCAACATCAAAAATAAGGAATTCTGTACTTCGTTGTTATTCAATTTGGTGGCCTACCATGGCCAGGCATCTTGTTTAGAAAAAGTGGGACTTAGACTGAAACATTAAAAGAAAACGTGAAACAGACAAAATCCCACAACTTAATGACTTGCACCACTACACAGCGACATAGCTCATTTCAAAGTAATGATTCCATACTCTGGGTATGCTAAATCCTGCACCTGAATGAGGACTTGAACAATGTTTAAAAATCAATCACCTTCCCAAAGTAGCTTGACTAGAACTGTAGTCTCCCCTTACATGCAGGGGTACCTGAAAGTGTATCGTGCATCCCTGAAATCACGGATGGTACTGAATTCTTTATATATACTGTAGTTTTTCCTAGGTACACATACTTGTGATAAAAATTAAACTTGTAAGTTAGGCATATAAGAGACTGATAGCAACAATGGATAACAAAATAGAAAAATTATGAAAATAAATTAAATAAAAGTTACACAAATAACTCGGCCACTATATCTTTCTCCTGCAAAAGATTATACTGTACTCATCCTTCTTTGTGTTGTGATGGTGCTAGATAGTACTTAGAAGAAGCACGAGACCGTTTCTCTCGTGCTTGGGGCCATTGTTAAGTAAAGTAAGAGTAGTGTGAACACCTGTAATACCACTACATACATCTGGCAGATGAGACAGCTAGGAAGTGGCTAACGGGTGGATAGTGTGGACGATGTGGATACGTGGATATGCTGGACCCAGGGATGATTTGTGTCTCAGGAGGAAGGGATGGGAGGGAGCAAGATTTCGTCAGGAACTCAGAACGGCAGTTTTAAGACTTACAAATTGTTTGTGGAATTTTTACTTAATACTTCCAGATTGTGGGTAACTGAAATGGCATACAGTGAAACCGTGGATGGGGACACCAATGCACTAACATTAACACAGAAAACAAGTGTTACCAGTAGTCACCTATTTGTTTACCACCATACAGTAGGATTGGCATGAGGCTAGTCTTCCACAGTCACAGTATTCTATTTGTCTAGGACTACTTTATTATCGAATATACACACAGAAATAATTCCTTCCTCTAGAGCACTGTATTAATAAGTTTGTGTTGTAGCACACATTACTAAGCAATTTTTCCTCTATTACATATTTTAGTATCCTTTTTTCTCCAAAATTTTGTCTATTAACTGACTTAAACCTTTCTTTTCTAAGACCATTCTTACGTATAATTGAATGTGATGTTTTAGTATAAATTTTAGAACAAGAGCTAGAATTTAGAATCATTAGAACTCGCATTTCAGAAATCTTTATAGTATGAAATGAATCTAAGCAATAACTTAGTAAAGTTAAAAAGCATTTGGAATTCACATTACAAATCTCTTTATTTCATATATTGGAGCTCAGATTTCAATATAATTTTTCTTACTATTTCCCAGAAGTCTGAACTTCACCACTAGAAAACAAAAAATAACCTGGCCCAGCATGGTGACACACACCTGTAATCCCAGCACTGTGGGAGATGTGTTCTGTAGATGTAGCAACTCACCACAAGGAATGTACTGCAATCCTGTATTCATAAAAATAAATAAATTTCAGAAAAAATACTAGGCTCATAGTTCAGTACGAAGGCTCCGGACTCAATCTCCTGAATAGTGAAAGAAAAAGAAGGAGGGAGGGAGAAGGAGAGAGAGAGAGCAGGGGGGAGGGAGGGAAGAAAAGGAACTCATGTTAAGGGATACCTTCTCGTCTTTCGGGTTTCACTGGGATTGGAAAAGAATAAAAAAACAAATACAGAATCGTATCCAGAAGTTCGACTTAATGTCTTCTCTACTAGGAGTAACCTAGAATCACATTAGTACACTTCTAAGAATAGACTGCCACCCTTTTAGTAAATTTAAGTTAGTTCCTCATATTTTTCATAGTGTTTTGGCATTTCAAAAGCATATTTTCGTGTTATATTTTTTGAACCTCATTTTATCCTCAAAACAGTCTAACAAGGTAAGAATTATTATCTCCGTTTCATAAATGAAGAAATTGAGATCCACACAATGTAGATGTCTTTCTCCAGTTCTCACTGGGTTGAATTTTAACCCATGACCTGTCCTTGGTAATTTTTTCTAATAATATTTGGTAGGAGGAGCTTCCACCATAGGTTGGAACAGGCAAATGGACTACTTACAGCCTCCATCTGAGGCCAATGTTTTTATTTTAGACCACAGAAATCCATTGCTTACAGTTTGCCATCCATGGTAGCCTAATACTATTAATAAAAGAAATCTGGTACAAAACCTTAAAGAAAAACCCAAAATAATTTTTGTGCTAATAAAAGCATATAGTTCAACCATGTGAACTATATGTGGAATAACAGTCTATCCAATCAGAACATCATATAACAGAGTTGAAGAGTAGGCAGATTTCTACAAATGCTATCAGGACAGTGTGCTACAGAGTTGTGTAGGCTATTAGAAACTGTAGTTGTGAATCTTTCACATAAACACAGTATTTCAAATTTATTTATTTTTTTATTTTATATTTTTTTAAATTTTATTTTAATGGTACATTTTAGATGTACATAGTGATAACATTCATCATAGGGAATTTGTACCTGTACATGATATATCTTGTTACTTTTTTCCCATTCCCTTCCCCTCCCCCCCCCTCTTCCCTCCCTATTTACAAAAGATTTGTTTCCATTTTTTCCTTCCATTTCTTATTTCTCTTGTCCCTCTGTTCCTTTCCCCCTCTCTTGTTCCCTTTCCCATTTGGACATTATCTTCCCTTTCCCAATATAATACATTTTAGTCTTTATTTACACTTCAGTTTCTCACACCAGAGAAACTATGTAGTATTTAAACATGTGTGTCCAATTTATCAAATTTATCCTTGATTATTAAGATACTGAGTAAAAAGTGATAAGAATGCAAATTTTAAGCTTTGAACAATTTACTCAACTTTTCTAACACTCAATTTGAATTTGTGCCTTTATAAAGTTGGGATAAAAGGGGGGCCGTTGTTGTGTGTAAAAATTAAATGTAAATAATATTCACATATGTATTAGCTATGAAACAGTGCCATCTTGAATATATTAAACCTCAATAAATTTTTGAGTGGTAGAAGTGGTAATATTAAAGTACCAGTAGTTGTAGAAATAATAGCTACCGTTACAAAAACAAGTGTCTTTAAGCACCGATAGAGCTGAATATTGACACTACATCATTTGCATTTTACCCACCATTGCATGAGTGCTAAGCTCCTTCTGCACCAGCTCTGGTAATCAGGCCAGAGGCAACTCCCCAACCTCTCCCTCTGCCACAGGACTCCACAGGCCCCTCAGATAACCCCTTCTCAGGGAAAGCAGGAAAGAGAAGGAAATTTCAAGTAGCGACTTATCACATGAAGAGAGTATCACACAAGGTAGGAGAAACCAAATAACATTTAAGACTGATTCTTATCTCTTTGGGAAATTCATGTTAAATTGCTATCTAAAATAATTTCTAAGTGGATAAAGTAGTGCAGTGTAAAAAATAAAACCAAAGAAAATGTATTAAGAAATTCTCTGTCCTTGTAGTGGGGAACATTGTTTAAAATGGTCAAAAGTACACAAATAAAAAATTACTGGTAAGTTCGACTACATTAAACATCAAAAATTTCGATTCATTACAATAAGAAAGGAATAAGATAAAATAGCTATGAATATACACACATATATATTAAGGAATTTATATTCCACAAAAAATGATATATATACAATATATTGTGAACATAGACATACAAATATAAAATAACCAGTGAATAAATAATTCAAGTTTAGTCAAAATAAAAACTAACTCAATGTCATATCGTTTTCCTTATCAAATGGGTAAAATTAAAAGGCAATGTAATATTGCCAATTGTGTTGCAAATAAATTCATTCTTACAAGTGAAAATAAATTAGACCTTTCTGAAGACTTTTGAGCAATTAATTGCCTTTTATCTGTCCATACTCTGAGTTTATCTACTGATTTAAATCCCTCTGAGTGATTTATCTAAGGTAATTCTCAGAAATATGTGCAAAAAATTTTAAATAAGAAATGTTCATTTCAGTATTATGATACTAAACAATTTCAAAACAACATACATATACAAAGTTTTAAAATAGGTTCTATTTGAGTTTTCATACATAGTCATAGAAAATAGTATAGTGTAGAAGTTATTATTTACCTGAGAAATATTTACCATTTACTGTTATAAGATGTGCAAAATGATTTCAAATTTGCTAAGCAAACATACTAATACATGTATATACATAGAAAGAAAATGTGAAAGATACTTCTCAGGGCAGTAGAATGACAGGTATTTTGTTCCTAATGCATTTATATGTTCTGTTTTTAAAAACAAACGTAACTAGAAAGAGCATACAGCAGGGGAAAGAGGTCAGTACAGAGCCTCAGGTACAGGTCGGTGGCAGGGAAGGCACAGGGAGACCGTGAGGGGTCAGGACAGACAGGCAGAAGATGGGAATCTGCTGCTTTGCCTGTAACCAAAGTCTGACCGATGAATCTGTGAATCATCAAGGCTGTTTGACTGAGGCTGGGCAACCGTGGCAAGGTAAGTTTGTTTCTAGTCATTTCCACAGAACAACAGAGGAAAGGGAAGTGGCTAACACAGCGGGCGACTCTTCCCATGAGCAGTCATGTCAGCCAGGGGGCAAAGGAGGGGAGTGAGGGAAGTTTTCTGATTTTTCCTGAGAAAGAGGCTTAGTGTCAGCAGCTTTCAAATTTCATTCTCTTAGCAAATTTCTTGTCCCTCGTGAGATACTGTGTACTGAGGACACATTTGCAGTCTCTGCCCTAAAATTTAAATAGCTTACCTCTGATGTAAATAATAGGCATTGATTTGTACAAAAGCAATTTAAAGTTTTATCTCTACTCAGTTTCTCAAGATTATCGCTAATGTTATAGAAAGAAACACTGGGGGTGGAAAACAAAAAAACCCAAGAGTGGGTCAGAATACAACGTGCAAAGAAATGGTCTCAGACTCCTAGAAGTTCAACAAAGGCCGCAAGTCCTCTGAGCATGAGCTCTAACGCACGGGATCAATCCCTTCGGCTGCAGAAAGTCACTACAAACTTCGACCATTCGAGATCTTAGACTCTGTAGGAATCTGCTCTCTTTCACCAAAGTAGCCAGCACAGCCAGGCATCAGGCTTTTTGTCTATCATGAGAACGGGGTGCTTTCCGCGGGGGACAACTTCTAAGAGAGAATCGGGATCCCAAATTTGGGCCTCCACAGCTATCATCACATCTCACAGAAAAACAAAAACACAGTGTTCAGTGGACTCTCCCTAACGCTGGCCCAGAGCAAGATTCTAGAATGTGTTTGATTAAGGTTCTCCCTCAGTCATATCTCACTCATAGTTCTTTTTAGAGACATGGAAGCCTTCAGAATAATATTGTATTTACAATATGAATCTAATTATCCTTATTAGCTATTCTGTTTTTCTTGACAAATTAACATTTGATAGACTTGATAATTCTATTTAGAGACCTTATTATGGGAAAAACAACCCTCAACAAATAACTAAATTCCCTAAGCTTACCTCAGACATAATTATGTGATATAAGGTGCAGATTGCTTGGTATTTTGGTAAATAGAATTAAGTTTTCTAGGATTCATTCTGACACTCCTCTCCTCTCCTCCCCTCCTATCCCCTCTCCTCTCCTCCTCCCCTCTCCTCTCCTCCCCTCTACTCTCTGTCATCTATCTCTCTCTCTCTCTCTCTCTGTCTCTCTCTCTCTCTCTCTCTCTCTCTCTCTCTCTCTCTCTCTCATTAACAAGAAAATGGCTGAAGGCAAATCGGTTGAATCCAAGGCCCTTTCAAACAATGAGTGCCAGGTCGATAGCCACCCCAAGCAACCAAGAGTTCCTTTTGGTTTTTCTTTGCTAACCTCAGCTCAATGAGGAAGATGTATTCTGATACAAAAAACTTGCATAGTTTTTATTATCTTGTGCTACATCTCCAAACAGGGCTAAAACAGAAAGAATTCTAATGCCACTTCCTGTCTCCCTGGGTTAGCTCTAATACTTCAGCAATGACCACAACAGAGATGTGTAGATTATGAAGCGCCAGCTAGCACAGGCCAGTAGATCCTGTTTCAGTTTGAAACAGCAAATGCCACTAATCCCATTAAGAAAGTTCAGTTTCCCAGGTCACTGAAGGAAAATGTCCCGCAGGAGAGGTTTGGACATGATGGTATTAAGGCTTGATTCTCTCCAGCACAATGGTCTGTGGACCGCTCAGTCAGGAAAACAGTAACAGCTCAGCAGAAACACACACACACACACACACACACACACACACACACACACACATACGCTTACCAGAAATTTGATTGAGTGTTGGTTTTACCACCAACTTACGTGAGTGAACTGAGAGCATTTCCATATAGGTATCTTTACTTTCAGGGCTTCTCTGCTGAAATGTCTCAATTGTCTTTGGTTTTCTGGTTTTAAAACTGTGTATCAAAGCCTAACACAAGGTATTTTTCTCCTTTGTGAAAATTTTCCCACTGGTTTGTTTTCTTTACTTTAACCTGTAGATATCTATATCATTGTTTAGTTTATCATTTGCTCTCTGGTATTCATTCATTCACTCATTCAATTGACAAATAATTATCCAAACTTACAATGTGTGGGGCATTGGATTAGTTTCTGGGAATACAATGGTGATCAAAACAGAGGTACTACTCCCCTCACAGAGCTTAAACTGTGATAAATTATAGGAAAGAAAATTTTGAACACCTTTTCTACATTGTTAAAACAGCATTCTTAAGGTAAACTCCAAAAACCTTACTATACAAAACAAAAACCTATTATGTGTCCTTAGGTAGCCTTTCAGCTGCCTCCCTCCCCCTGGAGGTGCTACGCGTCCGGGATTGTGCCTCTACCCTGCAGAGTGCACTCAAAGCCATGTGGTCTACATCCCTTAGGGGTTGAAGCTACCCACCCTGAGTTCTTCTTTCGGTTCTAGACTCAGATGAAAGGCCATCAGTTTCAGGAGTGGCATCTGAATAGTCTTCCTACATCATCACCAGAGGCCTGAGTTATATAACCTGAAAGCAAAAGAAAGTCAGCTGAGGGCTGGCCTTGACAGATAGGAAATGGATATACAAGGAAGCTGCACAGATAATCTCACCTTCTTTCCACCTCTAAGGATTACCCTGAATCAGTGCTGGAGACATGTAACAGGCCAGTGGGCACACATCCTGGACTAAGACCACAGCAGGAACCAACACAGAAATGCATCATTGATCCTTGCTCTGCCTCCCTTTTTCATCACCCTCGCTCTTAGATTTGAACCTCTGGAGTGAGCACTTAATCCTTGCTTCAGGCTCTGCTTCCTGGACTAACTCATCTAAGAGACTTACATTTCTCAGACGCCTTTGCAATTATGGATGGATACTCATCTGGGTTTCATTAGTCAGATACACCAGAGATTTGGCTACAGATAGAAACAATATGAGTGCCTGGCCACTGTTAGGGACATCTTTGACAGGCACTGTCATGGAGATAGTATAAGAGAGCTCCTAGAATCTACACCCAATATGCACAAATGAGCATTGCCAACCAGAGATGTTATTAACTACTGTGGTTTTCTTTCTTTCTTTCTTTTCTTTCTTCCACTTTCTTTTTTGTGTTTTTTGTTTGTTTGCTTATTTTTTCCTATAAAGGTTGTGTGGCATGTCAGTATTATTCTGGCTACACCATTAGACTTTGTAATCAATAAGCTTAGTTCTCTATACCTCCTGGAGAGTCTGTAACCTAATATTCTATGATAAATCCTCCTGTTGAAATTAAAGACTGAGAATTTTATTGCTTGGAACTAGGAATCTTGATCAATTGAAGGTGGCTCACTGACTACTCATTTTCAATCCTTTTTTTTCCCGGCCATCACCAAAAGGGGAAACCAGAAAGTGAAACATCTGCATTCATCTTCTCCCCTGCAGCTAGCAGTACTCATGTGATACAATTGCTGGTGTACAAGACAGAATGAGAAACTCGTGACCGGGCCTTTACTTCCTGAATGAAAAAGAACTTGCCTTCACTCTTTCACTTTTCACCTGCCTTAAAGACAAATAATACACCCCTTACCATGGCAGTCATCCTGTGACCATGAGATAACAGGCCAAAATTCTAAAGACTGCAGAGAGGAATGAACAAAGGAGCCTGGGATATTGGTGACACGATGCACTCGGGAGTTACTGCACCATCTCTGGAATATCACACTGGCCTTATGTGTGGTAGACTGAGATATGGCCCCCAAATGTCCACGTCCTAATTCTGGAAGCCTGCAAATATATTGCTTTACACGGAACAAGGGACTGTGCAGATGCGATTAAGTTAACGATCTTGAGATGGGAATACCAGTGTGGGTTACCCAGGTGGGCCCAGTGTAAGTAGCAGAGGCAGGCAGGAGGATCACAGCTGACGAGAGAAAGCACAAGAATGGAAGCAGAAGTCCGAGAGGAAAGAAGATGCCCAACTGTCGGCTGTGAAAGTGGAAGGAGGGATCAGGAGCCCAGGAGAGCAGGCTGCCGGTGAAAGTCAAAGGAAGGGATTCCTTGCAGTGGTCCCAGAAGAAATGCAGTCCGGCAGACACTTGGATTTTTGACCCAGTGAGACTGAGTTTAGACTTTTAACCTCTAGAACTGTAAGGTAATAAAACTGTGTGCTTTAAATTTGGGGTAATTTGTTACAGAAACAATAGGACAATAACACATCATATGAAACTGTTTAACCTGTTATTCATTAATTAGTTTTTTTGGTTTTTTTGGTTTTTTTTTTTTTTTACTAAAAAAGGCATTCCTACCCATCATGGCGACAATTTTATTTCATTTTGAAAACTTCTCCTAGAAGACAGACTCTTTGCTTCTGGTTTTAGCTGTGTTACTAACTTGCTGTGTTTTTGATCTATACTTGTGGTTCAAAATACTGCCTACTTTACAGGAATGTAAAATCTGACTGTCAGCACAGAATCTCTGAAGTGTCGTATAAATGTCAGAGGTTTTTTTCTTGTAAATTTAGGGTGTTTAAATACCTAATATACTGCTGCTATTTGTTGTGTTGGGTGCATGCAGACATAAGTAAACCATCACTTAACTCTTTCTCTACAAAATCTATGCGGCCCTAGAATACTTCTCAGAAATGTTCCACACAATCACTATGATTTTCATTAGTGCTAACACAAGAGTGTTAACCTATCCTAAGATGGTGTTTCTAAGATCTAGTCTATCCATAGTTCCACACTAATGCCAATATTAAATACAAATAAGTAAGTTACAAATAAGTCCATACCTTATGCTATACAAGGAGTCAGTGTATATGTAACAGATGTTTATTTTAAGGAATATGTCTAATGAAGATTATTAGTACAAAATTTAAAATCAGCATGATGCTATCATTTAATATGTGTATTTTTAAATATGATAGCCCAGATTATTTAACAAGTTGAAATTGAGTAAAATTATTTTGAACTCTAAATTTTTAATTTCTTTGATTTCATTTGTTTTCAAGGTGTATACTGTTCCATATACGTACTTTTCATTTGTTTTTGTCTGTGTTCTGCCTTTTTCATTTTATCTTTCTTTTGCTTATCTTTTACCCTCCCTCTTTCCCTCTCACTCTTTCATTTCTTTCTTCTTTTTATCAGAATGCTCATAAAGGCACTGAAAACACACAGAGACTTACAGTTTTTACAGTTCTCAAAGTCTTAAAAAAACTATACCAAAAACGTAGAATAAAGTACTTATTTTCATTAATGAAATTAAACACATAATTAATGATATTAAACACAAAGGAAAGTTATAGCAATAACTTCTAGACAAGTCTCATTACTGTATTTGGTAAGACTGAGAAATAATTGTGAGTCCAGTTAAATACTCTAAAATCTCCAGACACTTACAAATTACTCAAAATGCCAACCACTTAGAAATTGAGTATCTCTAATCTGCAGTAGGTAGTAGATTTAACTTCCGTCCAAGGCAGTCCAACCCATAAATATCAGACTCATCCCTCAGCTAAGATAGCAACTAGTGAGAGAGGTATTTCATTCACTCACATAGGAAGAGGAAGTACAGCTGTAATCCACAAACACTCATAGCACTAAACAAATCAGAGAGGAGTTACGGGCTGTCACCTATTTATCTCAGAGGCTCCCCGAGGCCCTGAAGGGTTTGGGTCCTGGTTCTTCCCAGTGAGCTCGGCCTTACGCAGTTACTTCCATGTAAAAATACCATTCATCAATATCCTCTGTCTATACAACTAGAATACAGTTTTGGTCGAATAAATTCAATTATTGGTTATTTGTTAAGATAGTTAAATCTAACTCTTTGAATTAATATTTCTTTGGAGATCAATCTTCATATTATTCCTTGCCTTTTTAATTCATGTAAATAATTTATGAATGGAAAAGTAAAGGATTTACCTTTGATTTAATTTCCTACTATCTACATATAGGTGAAACAGGGAAGATAAATATTCCCTTTTAAATCTGTTTCGATAAGAGAAGATATAAAGTGGGGAAAAAGAAAATGGTAGGGAAAAAAGAATTTTTCGCTTGCCCCCCAGTTTTTACCTTCTAGTGTTCTCCGCAAACAATGCATCCAATAGACACCAGAGAGGAAAAAGGCTGCTGTCATTAAGACAAGAAAATCTAGTCATAAAATTAATCCTGAAAACATATACCCACAGTTACACAGATTACCAAAGTCCAAGAACCAGAACTCCATTTGGCCTGCCCCCAAAAGTTAATGTCTGGAAAAACAATAATAATTTAAATTCTAATGCACATTTTCTGGTACAGTAAAGTATTTCTTAAGACTCTTTATGCTAATTACATTCAGATGCACCAAGATTATGATATTATTAAAAGTGAGAGAAAAAAGACAAGTCAAATCCCATTAACACAAATGAGGTTTCATGTTTCCAGGCTAGAACAGTTAGCTTGTTCATTACACATAACTGTAATTTCAACAATGGGCTGAATTCCAGGACAGAGAGGGAGAACTCTTAATGAAGTAGTGACATGTGAAAATCAAGAAATGTAAACACTTACAAGTAAAATACAGTTGAATATTTCAAATAACTGACGATTTATATGAAATGTACACCAGTAGAAAACATAGATACAAGAAAAATTGAATTCTATTTGTGTATTGAAGTAAAACACACCAATGATGTTAGATAAAACATGTATGCTTGAAACTATGAAAACTATCAATAGACACGATATTGCTCAGAACTATAGCCATACAAAGGCTGATCAGAAATTGCAGTATGTACTTAAATTTTTAAATGTATTACAGTAAAAGACACATTGCTATTAATCCTTTCAAAATATCCCTCCTTGAGTCAAACACACTTATCCCATCATTCTTGCCACTTTCTGAAGCAGTTCTGGAAGCCCTCTTTTGGGAATATCATTAAGAGTTACTATCAAACATTGTGAATGCTACTGCTGAATGACTTCCAACAGAAAGGCAGCTTGTAAAAACATCACAATGTGTCCTCATCCACATTCACTACATATAGCATCTGGCTCTTCCCTGCAGTCAAAATAACCACGAAAGATGAACATGTTTTGAATTGATTCAGGACATCGGAGCAGCCGCAATAGCACAACTAAAGACACCTATGGAAGGGGCCTCTAGAACTGCTTCAGAAAGGGGCTAGAATGCTGGGTAAGTGTGTCTGAAGTTGGGGGGAGCATTATGAGGGAATTAATGGCAGTGTGACTTTTACTGGGTAGACTTTTTAATTTAAATGTTCATTATGTTCTCTATTACCCCTTCTACACACAGGAGAGCCCTTTTTCAGTAGTACTAAAACTAAATCATTCAAATTCTCAATAAAGTTCTATTACACTGATCTGACCCTTTAAGGCTCAATCACCCTTGACTGCATCATGCTACCTGGAATTCATCACACAGTCATGTAAAAAGAAAAGAATACTAGATTTTCAGATAGAGTATATGAATCTTGGCTTAAAATTCCACTTTTAGCTGTGTACGCCATAAGTTATAAAGTCTTACTTTGTTGAATTGTATTATAATGTACACCATGGCTTTCTGCTGTATTATACCACTTTTTTTTTGTAAAAAGGGACACAAAGGGTATGTTCATCTAGGAATTTGAAGTGAAGAAAAGCTCTACTTCTCCTGAACAAAAAGTTTTCTTTCATTTTATAATCATCGTGAATCTAAATACAAATTACTTTTCTCACTTTGTTTTTAGAAAGGGATGGGGGAAAAAAAGCTAAATATATGAAAAAAGCTAAATATATCTCAATAAATGCAGGTAGTCAAAATCATTTACCTTACTATATAATATTAGAGTGAGTTCAAATTCCACCTAGCTGAACTCTGTTAAGAGAAACCACTTCAAACCATTATTTGGAAAAATATTCTCACTGAATATGGGAAACCACTTTTTCTTCCCTAGCTCTTCAATAGTTCCAGGATGTGCTTCAGAGGTAGCTATATATACAACTGTGAAGTTAATTAATTTGACGTTCATCACTGCATATGTGATATATAGGACCATTAGTAATTTTTCATCAAAAAATTATTTAGAGAATGTATGATAAAAATGACTGTGAGACTTCCAATACTAACAGATAATCTAGTTTTAGATCTTCAAAAGCTCATCATTATTGAATCATTTATGCCTTAATTTTGAGATATCTTTTTCATTTAGATTTTCCATTTTCTGGTTTAGGTACACGGATCATTTTAATACATTAGTTAGCTAAGAAACATAGCAGGAATACTGTTTTGGTTGAGGTTCTGGTAAGAGCCACCAAAAATGGTTGCAGGAAGTAGAACTCTAAGCTGGCCTCTACAGCCTCTGTCCTCAAATTAACTGTAATGAGTGTCAAATCTAGACCAGGAGCATTGGCTGGAAGTAATGAAAAGCCTTGATTTTTTGATGTGCAGGGTGGTGACCAGGTTGTCTTCTAACTCAGCCCTTTAAAGACAGTTTCCTCTTATATTAGAAATGAACCTAGAAATGTACTCCATTACTAACAATACAGTAGAGAAACAAGAAAATGAGGTCATTGTGGGTTTTGACTAACAATAAGATGAACATGTGTGATAAGAGGATATTTACCATGAATCTCTTCACAACTACGGTTCAAGCAGAACTTAAAGTAGTGATTCAGGAAAGATGACCTGAATGCAGTCAGCATAGACTAGTGACAATAAGAAAGGATTACCAGCAAAATGTGAGTATAGGCTGGAAATCGGAACCAAAGTTTCCTCAGCTGAAAAGAAGGTAGAGTGTGGCATCAGAGAAAGTGATCTTATCATAGTAGGTCTCTATTTATCATCCATCAATTGTACCCAGTGGGTAAGGATTTTATAATTTAAAATGTGAGGCTCGTGTAAGTATTATGTTCAGAACATAGAAGACAGAGGAGTTCAGAAGCGCAGAGGGATCCAACAAAGAATGTAAAACAATATGGTGTTTCCAGGCACATGCCATGTCTGTGGTGATGGTATCATGGGATAAATAATATAAAAAGATGATATTAGAAGGAGAAGTTGGAGTCAGGTTGATGAGAATACTGTAGACTGGGCTGAGAAATTTGTTATTAGAGAAATTTGCGGCCAATAATGTCTCTAGAACAATTCAGTATAGCTATCATATTTGTATCTAAAAAGTAACAATACTAATAGTTTTTGGAGATGTTGTAGACCTCCTCCAAGGAATGTTACTGGGGATAATGATAAAAGAACAGATTTAAGATAGGTAATATGATAGAAGCAAAAGCACATGATGACTAATGGAGGTTAGAGAACATGAGAAGGTATCAGTAAGTTGCTTATTCGGCACCCAAGAGGACTTACTGAGAGGATTCCCTGTGCCAAGGGCTGCACTTTTACCAAGGATAAAAAGGAAATCCAAAATAAATACGGCTCCTGTGCTCTTGGCAAACAGTAAGGAAGTGAAAAATACAGTCATTTATTTAATAATTACTCAAATGTGTATATTGATCCAGAAAATAATAAGTTCTATGAAAAATAAGTTTATCTTGAAACAACTTGTGAAAAACAAACACGCAAGAACACCTATGACTGATACCAAAACCAGACGAGGATGCAACAAAAAAAAGAAAATTATACAGCAATATCCTTGATAAACACACATGCAAAAACCCTTAACAAGACACTTGCAACCTAAATTCAACAACACATTAAACAAAATCGTACACCATGATCAAGTTTGTTTCATCCGGGGGATGCAAAGATGTTTCAACATATGCAAATTAATAATGTAATACCCCACATAAATAGAATCAAGGATAAAATCCATATGATCAACTCAGTGGACACAGGAAATCCTGTCAGGAAAATTCTACATTTCTTCATGATAAAAGCCCTGAGAAACAGATATCAAAGGATCACACTTCAGTATAGCAAAGGTTATATAAGACAAACCACAGCCAACGTCATTCTGAATGGGGAAAATCTGAAAGCATTTCCTCTAAAATCAGGAACAAGGCAAGGGTAGCCACTCTCACCACTCCTGTTCAGTATAGTACTTAAAATTTTAACTGGAGAAATTATGCAAGAGAGAAATTAAGGGAATATAAAATAGGAAAGGAAGAACTTAAATTATTCTTACTTGCAGATAATATGAGCCTATACTTAGAAGATCCTAAAGAATTCACAGAAAAACCTTTAGAGCTGATAAACAAATTCAGCAGAGTAACATGATGTAAAACATTGCACAAAAACCAATAGCATTTCTGCATACCAATAATAAACCTACTGAGGTATAAATCAGGGAAATAATTCCACTCAAAATAGCTTCCAAAAAAAAAAAACTAAGAATTAACTAACTTGGGGGGTAAAAGACCTCTACAATGAAAATTATAGAACACTGAAGAAAGAAATTGAAGACGATGCCAGGAGATGAAAAATTCTCCCATGTTCATGAACTGGCAGAATTAATATTGTTGAAACAGCCATATTGCCAAAAGCAATCTATTCAATGTAAACTTAATCAAAATTCCAATGACGTTCTTTGCAGAACTAGAAAAAAGTCAGTCCTAAAATTCATATGGAAATGCAAAAGACCCAGAATAACCAAAGCAATTCTAAGCAAAGAGACAAGGCTAGAGGTATCATAATACCTGACTTCAAATTATACTATGAAGCCAGAGTAACACATCAAGCTTGGTACTGGCACAAAATTAGATACATAGACCAATGGAATTGAGCATAACAGGTGTCCAGATTAGGAACCAGGCCTCACATCAGGAGTTGAGTGGCTTGTGAGCAGGGAAGCTTCATCTGTATTTACAGCTTCTCCCCATTGTTCACGTGACTGTCTTATAAGCAGTACTGTTAGATTCTCAGAGAAGCGCAAACCCTGTGGTGAAGTACACACATGAAGGATCTAGCTTGTGCTCCCCTATGAGAATCTAATGTCTTATGATCTGAGGTGGAGCTGATAGCACCGCAAATACTAGTTAACATTAGCAGAGATGTTTGCACCAAGACCTCAATACGTATGTTGGAGAAAAGACAGCCTCTTTAACAAATGGTACTGGGAAAAATGGACACACAACTATAAAGGATTGAAACTAGACCCCTATATCACCCTATACAAAAATCAGATCAACATGGACCAGACTTAAGTATAAGTCTGGAAGCCTTGAAACTACTGGAAGAAAACATAGGAGAAACACTTGAAGGACAGGCAAAGATTTCCTGAGTAGGAGTCCAATAGCACAGAAAATATAGAAAGAAATCAACAAATGGGACTCCATCAAATTAAGAAGTTTCTGCACAGCAAAGGAAACAACCAACAGAGTGAAGAGACAACCTACAGAAGGGAAGAAAATAATCTTGGCCAGCTACTCTTCCATGGAAGATTAATATCTAGAATATTTAAAGAACTAAAAAAATCAACACCAAAATATCAAATAGCCCAATCCATTAATGGGCAAATGAATGTGAACAGATACTTCCGAAAATGAGTACAGATGGCCAGTAGCTACATGAAAAAAAAAAGCTCAATATCTTTAGTCATTAAAGAAATGCAAACCAAAATGACACTGAGATGTCGTCTCACCCTAGTCAGAAAGGTGATCCTCAAGAGAACAACAGATGCTGGAGGGATGTGAGGAAAAAGGGATGCTTCTTCACTGGTAACAAAAACATAAATTAGTACCACTGCTATGGAAGTCAGTAGGTGGGTTCCTCCAAAAGCTTAAAATAGAACAGTCATACAACCATACCACTCCTTAGTACACTCTAGTACCTGGACACCCACGTTTATTACAGCACAATTCACAAAAGCCAAGGTATGGAACCAGTGTAGGTTCCCACCAACAGATGAATGGATGAAGAAAATGTGGTACACATACGCTATGGCATATTATTCAGACATAAAGGAGAGTGAAATTACATCATTTGCAGGAAAATGCATAGAACTAGAGATCATCATGTTAAGTGAAATAAGCCAGGCTTAGAAAGACAAGTATCCCAAGTTTTCCCTAATATGTGAAATCCCAAAAAGACGACAAGAAAGTAGAAGGGTTATTATTTTAAAAAGAGGAAGGGGAGAAAAGGAGGGAAGGCGGTGTAAGAAAGGGTAGTGGGAAGATGGAAAAACTTAATTATATAATTTAAAGGTCATGAGGTTGACATGAAGTTGAGGTGAAAAGCTGTCCATTACACTCCACTAAGAAAAATAGCAGGTAATATAACAGGATAGATGATATTGCCAATATTTTTTATTTCCAATAATGCACTAATCTATAGACATATCAATGAACCATCTAGAATGCCAGCTACTCTTTCATGGAGTACACTTAACTGTTTTAATCTGTCTCTAAGAGTCAGATACTGAACACATTTTTCTTTGTTTAAGAGTATTTCTCAACTTGTGCTATTATAAAATGTTTCTAAGCAGAGGAAATTAAGGCTCACTAGAAGTATGCGAGGTGATGGTTGTTAATTAGCTTGACTATAGTGATCATTTCACAATCTATATGCATCTCAAAAAATCATGGACCTTAAATACATATGATTTTACTTGTCAGTTATACTGAATGAATCTGAAAGTGAAAAACAGAACGTTTAAGAGGAATAGTGCTTTGCACTGGGTTATGCAGGATGCATGAGTTATGAGGAAAGGGACATCTGGCAATGTGCCAGGTGGAGAAAACATGGGCAAAGTTCCTGTAGGCAAAAGAGTCTGACACAGCTACATCGAAGAAGGTCTCTGTGGGTTCCAGGTTGAATGGTGCATCTGTGAGAGAATACCGGAAGGATGGTGATAGAAGAAAATAAGAATGTGTGTTGCGTTGTGTACATTTCAAATTTAAAATGTCTACAAAACATTAGTTTGGTTGTCCAGGGCAGGCAGGAGACAGAGCTGAAGAGAGGAATTTTGAATTCATCGGTGCCCACATGATACTTTCATTCATGGCTTAGTGAAGTTGCCCGAGGAATACAAGCAGAAACAAAAGAAAAGATTGTTGAGAAGAGGACTCTGGGAGTAAATTAATGACTTAGAAATGTCCTGTAAAAAGAGGGAGAAAGAGAGACTGAAAAAGGAGAGATCAGAAAGACAAGAAGGACACAAAAGTGCTAATATGAGACTAACAGTAGCAATTTCCATAGACAAAATGGTTATAACAGGTCAAGTGCCATAAGCTCATCAAGTACAATGTGCTCTAAGAAGCCCACATGTGCTCAAGTCACAGATGATTTTAGCAAAAGAAGATTTCAGGATAGTGTCGGGAAAGTCTCACAGACAATCGTTAAAATTAGCCTGACAATTTTTTTTTGCAAAAATGAATCTAATACAACTTAAGAGACTAATGTTTTTGTTTGGGTGATTTCCTTGTAGAATCAGATTTGCTTTGCAAAAAGGCAAAAGTTACATGTGAGAGTTAAGATATCATCTTATATACACACACAGCAGATGGCAAGAAAGCATTCAGGAGTGTGGGTAGTTAAGCAAATATTCTTCCCTCAGTTCCGGTACTTTCCGCTAGACTTTTGCCTTCTCAGTCTGAACTTGTCTCTGACAAAGCAAAGAATGTGTTGGAAACATGTGTCAACAAGGGCACACTTACTGCAAAACAGCACAAAAGAATGAAGTACGTAGGTTGCAATGACTTTGAACACATTCAAAAGTAAATGACCACCACAAAGGGATGGGTGAACACAAATTTAAATAAAGCTTTTTAAACAGCTTTATTGTACACATATTTAATGTGTGCAAGTTAATGAGTTTGAACATAATGGAAACACTCAGGCTACCATCACTGCAATGAAGATGATAGACACGTGGTGTAAAACACCTCTCAGAGTGTCTTTGTGTCCTGTTACTTCCATGTTTTTGTTCCTTTGTTTTCGTGTAAGGACAGTTAACATGAAATCTACCCTCTTAACAAACTCAAAGTGCATAGCTATACACATTATGCTGTGCAGATCTCCAGAATTTATTTATCCAGCATAACCCTAAGTCTACCCAGTGAGTAGCAGCCTCTCTTTCTTCCACTGTGGAGGCTGTGGTGGTCACTACAGTATTCTCTGCTTCAGTGAGTTTCACCATTCAAGACTTCTCATGTAAGTGGAATCGTGAAGTCTTTGTCTTCCTCTAGTTTATTTTACTTAGTATGTCTTCCAGGTTTGCCCATATTTTCCTTTTTTTAAAAGCTGAATAACATTCTATTATATGGATATATTATTTTTTTTAATCCATCCATCTGTCGATAGACACTTGTGTTGTTTCCATATGGTGACTATTGTGAATAATTCTGCAATGAACATAGAAGTGTAGACATTGCTTGGGGATTCTCACCTAAATTCTCTTGGCTGTATATTCAAAAGTAAGAAATAAAGCTATACTTCTACAACTGGTGAAGTACTTTTAGAAGACTATTTTAGAAGTATTTTAAAGCTATATATTCTTCTTAATTAATGCGGTAGTATAGGTGTATGTGAAAGAGCCAGTTTTTATCCCTGTTACCCCCAGGTACAAGGTAGGTACACACACACATACACACACACATGCACAAACACACACACACACAGAAGCCAGAAGAAAATTTAGAGGCCATGCAGAGCCCAGATGATCTCCAAGTTAATAATAAAGCATGTAATTTATTTCCATATTAATTATTTTTAGATTATCTCTATATTATTTTTAGATTAATAACTTACAGAAAACTTTTAAAATTTACACTCTAAAGAGATTTATTAATTAACATACTAGAATGCAGATGAATTTAAGAACATAAATATCTATACTATAGTTGTAAAATCTAGGTACTGGACTGATTTGATTGTTTTTTTGTTTTGTTTTGGTTTTTTTTGTGCCAGGGATCAAACTCAATGCCTTGTGCTTGCTAGGCAAGCACTTTAACCACTGAGATAAATCTCCAGCCATGGATTGACTTGATTTTAAACAGAACACTTTTGCTCCATTGTGACCTCTTCTATTTTATTGAATTCCTTTTAATCTGTTATAAAACCTCACTAGCTGGGTCTGGTGGTTCACGCCTGTAATACCACCATTTAGGAGGCTAAGGCAAGATGATCACTTCAAGCTGAGGCCAGACTGGGCTACATAGTGAGACACACTAAATAGTTTTCTATATGAGTTTAGCCTAACCATCAAAACAGCAATTATGACAATTAAAACATTTACTCTGTCTTCTGTTCCCTATGTTGTAGAAAACATGTAGTAGGTGCTTTATTAATATCACCACATTTGAAAGACAACGAAACTGAGACTCAGAGAGCCAAAGCTCCCTGTCCAAGTTCACACAGTACTGTAAGAGCAGAAATGGAAACTGAGGTATTCATCTGAACCTCAAACTCCTACCCTCACCACAAGGCAAACTCCTATCATACCATCCACTGAATGGACCTGGAGATGTGGCTACCATGCTATAAAATGCAAATCAACATGTTCACATGTAGGAAGAAAGAAAACTTGAAATATGTGAATCCAAAGCTTCTCATGTGCTTTGAATGTTTGTTGTTACAGCTGAAAAATGATTCAATTTAGAAATCCTGATCAAGCATTTGCAAAATAACTTTTATTCTGAAATCAGTTTCTACACTACAACAATTTTCATAACTTTCTTAAGGATATGTTTGGCTAGACCTCTGCTTAAAACTTTTCCCCTTAGTGCTTGAAGCTGGAGCTCTTGTTTTTACCCTGATCTTCCCTGAAAACCACCCTAACTTCTCTAAACCCTGCCGATTCTCCTTCAAGTGAGGACATTCTCCGGGGTCCCAGCTGCCTCTCTCTGAAACTCATCTGGTGTCTCTGTCACGCTGAGCTCCTCCAATAGGAGAACAAATTCAGTAGTTCACCCTGCACGGCCTGGCTCTCTCTTATAAGGGAGGACGGGGCACTGGTACTTTGCCAAATTGGGCCCCACTCAGTGTAGTATCAATTTTATTATCCAATCACATACCTGGATCATGTGGCCCCCAACTACAGAATGAGAAAAGAGAAAGAGAAAGAAGCCTCTACACAGAAGTGTTGAAGATATCTCAAACTTGCTGCCTTTGTAGGCTACAACAAGTTCTATGCAAATGGCAGCGACACAGAGGCTGTTTTGAGGGAAGTCTAAACTAACCTTGACACAAAAATGACAACAACTGCAAATTCTGTCTGCAGCCACATCAAAACAGACACCCCAGGTGCACAACGTGACAACCTGCTGGCAGTCTCCCCACACACAGAGATAGGCATCGCCCCCACAAGTGAGACCTTTCAAGGGCCAGTGCCTAAGTGCTAACCAGGAAAAACACCATAGACCTTAACACTTAGAGCGCAAAGCGAACTGAAGTTCCCTAAAGGAATCAGGCTATGAACATGTTTGCCATCGTGCTCATGAAACTTGCCATTGTGCTATACATGTTTTTAAAATGAGGACACATTTAAATTATGTACATGTCACCCCAGAATATTGCCCATGGGTATCCCCGTCTAGGCCACACCCTTGAGCGCCAAAGGAATTCAGAGAAATAATTTCACCATTGCCAATTCTTTTGTTTATCATTTTAAGGTTGGAAACCTTGAAATTCCTCACATTACTTCCAAATCAAGATATTTAGACTGCAAACCCTTTAATCCAACTAAAAAGAGATATTTCGGATGTCTGAGCTCTCCGCCTAGATTGAAAAATTGTTTTTCAATTAGTACCAGCGATTGAAGAATTTTCTGGCATCTACCATTCAGCAAGTATACTAAAAGAAGATAAAATAAACTTTAAAAGAAAAACACCCAGCATATTTTAATTAACTTCCGGTGAGATTTAAAAGACAGTCTAAACCACAAAATGTCAGTTTCCAAAATACCGCTCTTTTTTATTTTTGCCAGACAGTGTGACTCCACTGCCACTTATGAGGACTGATTTTTAAATGCTTTTTTAAAAGTAACAAATTCTTAAACAGGGGGAACATTCTCAGAAGAGCCAAAGCAATATTGGCATCTCTATATAGTCTTAAATTAATTCATCAAAACTAAAATACAAACATATGTCGATATGAACTGCTTCAATTCTTTTTTGAAGGAAAAAAAGAATTAAAATGTGTTACGTACATGTATCAACTTCCCACAAAAAATGTGATCATTTATGTACTACAAACATGTACTAATAAAAAAATAGAAATTGAAAAACGAATTTGGAAATTAAAAAATATATATATTGGCTGTTAAAGATCTAGGTAAAGCCCATTCCAAAATATTACCATTTTCCTAAAAAGCACAATAAAGTTCTTTGGACTTTGAACAATTGGACTCTCTCCATGTATATAATTAGGGCACAAAACTGCTTCAGTTTGCCTCAGCCACCCCACATCCTTACCTTTTTCTATCTCCTAACTATAGCATTAAAAAAAAAAGCTACAAAATACACCTTTTTTTTTCATTTTGAGAAAAACTTGCTATTGTGCTATCAAGTTAATTTTTCTTTAATTTATTAATTTTCACTATTAATAGGTCCTTTACATTTTGTTTAACCCTGTTCAACTTTCTTCATCTTATAAAAGATGCAATTCCACACATGATACTGGCCCAAAGGAATGAGCTTCACAATATGTACTTGTATGCAGCAGGGTTGGCAAAAATGAGATTTGAAGTTTCACTCCAAGAAAACTGACTCATTAATCAGGCAATTACTCCTTTATTCTATGTCTTGCTAATTAGCTATCTGAGGAATTAGCAATGCCGACCACATATTATTTGCTGTACTGCACAGCGTTTACTTTTGTATAGTTCATTTTTGTGACTAAAACAAAACACATGAGGCAGGCCCAATTTCGAAAGAAAAAATGCTTATTTAACAGTTCAGGAGCTTCAAAGGCATGGTACTGACCTCAACTTGGCTTGGATGAGGCCCTCATGACAAATGGCAGGAGGACAGAGCATGTCACCAAAGAGTCCATCAGAGAGAGACTCAGGGGTCAGCAGCAGACATAAAGCAACTTGTTCTCAGGGTGGGGGGCTCCAATGACACCTGCCTTAATCTCATCCAAGGACTACGTCCCTAATGACCTGGGCACCCCCACACACAGAGGGCTCCGCCACTTACAGGCTCTGGTCACCTCTTCACTGTCACAGGAAGGGCCACGCCTCCAACACACGAGCCTGAGCGCACTAACCACGGCAGCTGCTGGGGACTTGTGAAAGTTTAGCAACTTGTGGAAAGAATGTGCTTAAAAAACGTAATGATATATATACCACGCATTCATTTTAAAGAACGCAGCTACATTGATCTGACATAAAATATATAAAGTCTAATGATACAACTCTTCATCCTCTGAAATTGTCCATGATTCCCTCACTCTTCACATTCCACTTAAAGACCATTCTAGAGACTGCTTGAAAGATTGCCGGGTCTTTCCTGCTTGTTCTCACTGACATTTCAGAGAGAAAAAGAGCTCCGATTCTTTCCTGGGACATCTTCTCAAGCGTCAGACTACAGGGCTTCATCAGAAGTTGTGTGTGTTTTATATGCTTCTGACAAATGTCATAAACTCAATTTTGCAGACTCTGCTTCCTTTCTCACGCAACTATGAATACTAATGCTGCCTTTTTATGCCCTTTCCATTTCCTCTAGGCATTTGCCTGAATGGGGTGAAGATGCTGGATCCCAACATCTTCCCTCCAGACCAGCCTCCCCACGGCCTCAGAACTGAGATTGCCTCAAGGAGATGGTTTGGCCCAGGGGTGCTGTGTGCTGGGATCGAGGCTCCCTGGGACCCAGATACCTCTCCCAGTGAGGAAGCTGACAGAACCATCACCTGACCCACAGTTAGAGAAACAGCCATGCGGGGCAAAGGGCGGCCCATTCTCTTAAGGGAAAGGGCATCTGTGGATGGGAAAAGGGAAAGCAGGACCAATCGTCCAAATTACAAATGAACCCCCTCAATCTGGCTCATATTACTGGACAATTAGAAAAGTAAGAAGGCAAAATATAACCTGCTACCAAAAGATGGACCTTATTCCGACATGAGGAAACCCCAACGCAATGTGCATCAAGCACTGGGGACAGATCTTCCGCCTGCCCTCTCTCCTCTTTCTCCCTGCTCTGTGACTCAATGTCTTCCCATTAGCTGCTGGCTAAGCTCACGACAGATTCACCCACTTTTCCCTGTGATGCTTGATGACCCTTCATCCTCAGGAAACAGAAAAGGAGGAAAGCAAACAGCCTTCTCCATTGAGCCTCAGAAAGACACCACAGTAAGGCCGACGGCGCCCTCCACAAGCCTGGCGCCTTCCTCCAGCACAGTTCCAGGAGAGAGGACATTTTTACCTTTGTTAATGTCTCATCCTGGGGTGAAATTAGTTATTTCCTCAGGAGCAAGAGAATGCAAGGTATCCAGAGAATCCTGAACAACAGTGTTTTTGAAGTTTTCTATTACACAACTGAAATATTCTTCAACAGTTGGGGGGGGTCCTTTGCTCTGGAAAACTACTCAAATGGACTTTTGAGTTACACATGACTCCTCTTCATCAGCGGTGATACTTGAGATTCCGGCTCCAAGGGGCTACCATTGCCTGGGGATGAAGTTCTCAATGGCAATGTGAAAGGCAGAGTGGCACCTCTGCAGAATTTAAGGCTAACGTGGTGGGCCAAGAAAAGGGAAAGAACAATAGTGGATGTCAAGGCATCTCCCAAGCTCACTAGATGGATTCTGTGAGAAGTGGGCAGAATTCTTTGGAAGTGCGAGCACAGTCGCTCTGTCCTGCAGCCTGGAGGGCAAGGAAATGAGAGAATTTATTTCTTTGAACATCTGTTTTGTGTCTGGATATTTTAACAAATTCTTACTAATTCCAATAATTTTTCTGTTAAAATTTTAATGTACAGTTATATTATCTTCATTTTAAAATGATGTTGCCTTTCCCTTTTTAAAAGTCCTACCTCCTCTTTTTATTTCTTCTCTTATTACTTCAGCCACAAAACAGACTTCGTCCACTTTGTTTGAAGGATAAAGAATGTTGACAAGGCCGTGAGTTCAATCCCCAGCACCAAAAAAAAAAAAAAAAAAGAATGTTGAGATTTTTCAGTAGTTCTGAGAGATATGGATTTGAAGATAAAATACTAAAGATAAAGAAATTGAAGAACTATTATAGTAATGTAAATATTGAATTTTGTAAGGACGTATGAAATAGGATGACTACATACATACATATATATATATATGGAGAAAGAGAGAGAAAGAGAATATAGCTAAAGAATATTTCAGATTTTTAAAAATGACCCAATGGGGAAATTGTTAAGCAACAGAAAATTACTGCACACTTGTATCATGCACTATGGTAGACAGTGGACAATAAACAAGACTGATACTTTTTTTATAGAAACTGAAATCCATTACAGTATGGAAAACTGAGAAAAAAAATTTAATCATAAACTAATTTGACTTAATTCATAAACATGTAAAGCATATTGATCAGCAGAAATTGGCACATTGGAAATATTCTACAGTCTCACACAATTTCCACAGTCTCACACAATTTTGTGAATGCTATGTTTGGATAATGTTTGGACAAAACCTTCATCATTTTAGTCAGCTACAAGTCCGCAGTATGTAGAAATGATTTCTAGAGAAATACTGAGAGGTTACTGACACTAAAATATCCTAAAGGTAGTTACAGCCTACAAAAATTTCTCTATGATCTCAGCTGGTAATCACAATCCATCTTTTATTCTTTTGCAAATTCCTGCCCACCAAACCCAATCTACCAAGGGCCTCTATATGCAAACATGCAAACGCGCTGTTCCATCCTTCCAGGAGCAGCCTCTGCCCTGTTTCCACCACTGTGAGTGTAGACGTCTGTGTGTGTGTGTGTGTGTGTGTGTGTGTGTGTGTGTGTGTTCCTTGCCTTCCTCTTCTCTTCCTCCACCTTTCTCATCCTTAGGCAAACTCATTTCCCTTATTCAAAGAAGGAAAAGCAGTGGCTTTTACTGCTTGCAAAGGCAAACCACAGTGGAAGTTGCAATTCATTTTTCTCTACTCAGTACTTTACTGATTGTTTTCGTAGCTAAGTGGAGATTTTAAAAGAAACAAAAGGAAATTTTAGTGAGAATAGTTAACATGCGATAAATCACCAATAATTAAATTTATAAAATTATACACTAATGCTCTCAATACCTTTACTATTATGAAGAATGAAGTTATCCAAAAAATTAAGTAACCACTATGTGGAAAATAGTTTACGCACCTTAGTAAGTGAAAATGTTTTAATAGACATAATTTTAGTTCCTTCATGTATCTCTTAAGACATCCTCAAGTGTTTAGAGCAAACAAGACTGGCATCACAAGTGTATTTTCCCTAGTTGCATCCCCTCACCTTCTATTGCTATATTTCATTTTCTTTTTCTAACTGCACTTCTGTTTTCAAGGGGCCCAGTGACCATGAAGACAGAACAGAGAGTATGAGAGCTATGTTGGTGGGAGAAAGCTAGTTTGATGCACCCCTTTAAATTCTCAAAAAAAGAAATACAGATAGAGAGATAGATAGATAGATAGATAATTTTATCCCAGACTCTAATTTTGACAATGTTAAAACAAAGCATGTGCTTCCTCTATTCCTATTTGCTTACTCCATTCACTCTGACATCTGCAAAAAAAAAATGATTAGGAAATAATTTTTGACATTGTTTTTGAGAAGTGTTTTTTTTTTCCTTTTTTAGTTTCAGTACATTGGTCTTGGGCAACTTTTCTGGTTCTGAGATCCCAGATGTGGCTCTGACTGACATCGGGTGCCTGTCATGTCCATTCTTACTGATCCTACCCTGCAGTTGCTTCTTGCTAACACTAAGTTACTCAAAAGAGCAGGAGCAAAGATCGAATCCCAGGTAGCTATGCATATGTTCAGTGAACATTTACTGGTAGATTTGTGATATTTCCAATATGAACATGATTCTCTATTCTATTAACACCGGATTTATTACATCTAACATACTAAAATCCCTTAGCTCCCCCTACAGGGAGGGTTGGATTAAAGCAAAGAAAGGAAGATAAACTCACACACATTCAGTTGCATGGCAGAGAATAAAATCTGTGAGTCTGGCCTTCTTGTCCCACAGGAAAAGGCCAAAAGACCAACTGAATAGATCAGTCTTACTTGCGCAGCTGCCTGGTCAAATGAATAACAGAAGACCACATCTTCGCTGTCCTGTGGGAGAGGCAATAGCCAATGTTGGATTTTTGTCTCGTCTCTGTTAATCCTTCTTTCTATTTTCCTATTCCCTAAACAGCTAGGTACTATTAGCATCGCAAAGGCTCTTGTTGATGAAGTTGCACGTCCAGCTTGGGTTTAATTCTCATTTAGGCCATTGCATTCGTTCACTCAATAAACACTATCAAGCAGTATATTCTCCCCTATTTCCATTCCACTCACTTGTAATTTCTTCCCCCAGTACAAACTCACAATTTCTCCCCTTGAAAGTCACCCTGAAATAGAGTAAACCTACATAAATATTTCCAAGTCAGGCAAAGTAACAGAAAAAAAAAATCAGAAAAAGTGCTAGTAATGAACATCAAATATATTCAGCTGGAGATCCTTGACTAAAACAAGCTTGGGGAATAGTGAAAGACTAGAACATCGTGTGTCCTGACAAAGTGCGAAGACTTTATTTCAGGGGAAAATAGAAAGAGAAATGGGAAAGAAGAATATAACCATTGGTTATATTTAAAAGAGGCAGTCAGATGATGCCATTTAAAACCAACAAGCTGGATAATAAAAGGTTAAGTCAGAAATAAAAAGCAAAAGCATATCTTCATGATTTCTAGTTAGGCGAAGTGTTTTTAGATACTAGAAGCACAATCCCCAAAACATACGTAATTAATAAGTTGAGTCCATCAACATTAACACATTAGTTTACTGATATACCCTGGTAGAAGAACAAAATGACAAACAACAAAGAGAAAATATTTACAAATAACAGGTCTGAAGGGCTTTCATTTGGTATTAAAAAAAAATCTCAAAATAGAGCAATTTCACAGCAAAGAACTCAGGTAAAATACATCAAAAGACCTTAACAGATACTCCAATAAGAAGACACACAGGAAGCAGATGCACTTCGGAGCAGACGTCTGACATTGCAAGTTTAGTAAAAATGCAAATTGAAAGCAAGAACTGAGCAGGGAGAGCTCTCCTATGTTCCTGACGGGGCCGCTGAATTGTACTCTACTTAGGTCAGTGGTTGGAAGCTTCTTAAAACATTAAACATATACTTACCATACCACCCAGCAAGCCATATCAAGGTATTTACAGAAGTAAAAACTTACGTACACACAAATACTTGTTTACAGTGGCATTATTCACAGTTAGTAGAAAGTAGAAACACTCCAAATGTTCTTCAGTGAGTACATGGATAAAAAAATTGTAGTATATATATATATATATATATACAACAAAATATTTCAAAGGAACAAACTATTTTTTTCCCTGTCTGGGAATTGAACTCAGGATCTTTGCACTGTGCTGTATCCTCAGTCATTTGTTATTTTGAAACAGGGTCTCTCTAAGTCACTACATTGCCCACGCCGGGCTTGAACTTGTTATCGTTTTGCCTCAGCCTCCCAGAGCGCCAGGATTGCAGGCCTGCATCATCGTGTCTGGTTAGGAATGAACGAATGATACATCACAAAACGTGAAGAAGTATAAATGAATTATATTAAAGCAAGGAAGTCTATTTTGAAAGGTTACACACTGTATGATCCCATGTATTTGTCATTCTGTTAAAAAAAAACAAAAAACTGCAGGACATAATACCTACAGCTAAGAGAGTTGTCAGCATCAATGGTCAGCCGGGGCTGTAGGCACAGGGAAGGAGCTGCTACCATCAAAGGGCATTCTGGGAATGTTCTGAGATGATGTAACAGTTCTGTGGCTTGAGGTGAGGATTACACAGTAAACATGTGTACAGAAACCAGTAGAACCAAGCACCAAAAAGAGTTGATTTCGCCGCAGGTAAATTTAAAATATTCTAATGATTTTTCTACCTTGAAAGAACCTGGAAATACATAAAATTAACTGCAACATATGAACCTAGATTAAATGCTGCTATTGTTTTTGACAAGAAAAGAATAAAAGAAATTTTGGTAAAATTTTGAGTACGGACTTGATATTAGATGTTGTGAGATATGTGAAGAGAATTGTGGGTTTTTGGGGGGATTTTGTTGTAAATTATTGTCATTCTTAGAAACTATATGCTGAGATATTCAGGCGTAAATTTCACAATGCCAACCATTTACCTTCCAATGGCGTGGCAAAAAGAAAAAAGATTGGAATACAAATATGTATGTGTTGGGAGGAGGAAGATTCATCCTACTATTTTTCTAAATGCTCACATTTGAACAATTTCATTGTAAAATGTTGAGGAAAAATATTGCTAGTTCTTACGGTTTATATCTAGATGCCCCTCCCCCAGAGCCTCATGTGCTCATAGGTGGGGCTTTAGGGAGCGACTGGATCACAGGTGTGTGATACTGGCACATGGGTGTGTGATGCTGTATTAGTCCACTGATGGGTTTATAGCTGGGTGTGGTGTTGGGAGATGAAGCCTGGTGGGAAGAGGTGGGTCACTGTGGGCAAAGCCTGGAAGAGTATACTTCCCTCCTCCACCCTTGATGGCTTGCTGCTTCCTGCCTACCATGCCATGGACTGTTTCTCCTCTGCCATGCCCCATTACCTTGGAGCCAGCCAACTATGGACTGAAACCTCTACAAACTGTGAACTAAAATAAACCTTTCCTCCTTTAACTTGTGCGTGTTGGGTACTTTGTCCCAGAAACAAGAAAAATAACTAAGGCACCAATCAAAGGAGAATTCATTTGGAGAGTACACAAAAAGACAACAAAAAAATGTCATAAATTGCTGCTTTTGTTAATCCTCACCACCTACTTCTCTTAATTTGTGTATTTTATACTTACAATAGTGTGTAGTGAAATGTTTAGGGTAAAAATATATTTCCTAACTATTCTTTTTTGGGAATGTATAAAAGGATACCCCACATCAAGTGAGGGAATCATCCAAGTATAAATACGGGTCCAGGAATCACTGATTCAAAAATGACACCAGACAGAGTCAAGTCAGTTGGACATCCCTATGGAGGTGAAGCCAAGAATATCCAATGTGTTTGGACACAGGAGAGACTCACAACACAAATGAGAGAGTTGACTTTTAACAGAAATAGGTAAAGAAGATAATAATTAGCTTCAGAGACAATAAAATGCAACAATGGCAAAATAATTACAGCTTACAGATCAAGTATCAATAGTTTTCACAATGTCTCAACAAGTTGAATACTGAAAAATAAACATAGCTATGAAACAATACATAAAAGGTCAGAGCAATGGAAGTTTGGATATGGCTGGTTCCAGAGTAGAAGGGGATGATAGAAAAGTAAACTTCTATCTTCCCTAGTTACAAAGTCAATAGGCATCCCTAAAATCAAATAGTCAGAAGTAACAAGCTAGATTTAATGGTATATGTCTGTAATCCCAGAACTCTGGGAGGCTAAGGCAGGAGCATCATAAATTTGAACCAAGCCTGGGCAACTCAGTGACTTAGTAAAATTCTGTCTTAAATTTTTCTTAAAGGAAAGGATGTTGGGATGTGTGTGGATGTAGCTCAGTCTGAAGGCCCTGGGCTCAATGTCCAGTACCCGACACCCGAAAAAAAGTAGCAACATACCAATATAAGAATTTCTATGCATTATGGAGATTAGCAACAAAAGATAGAGTTAAAAGAGCTAAAATTTTTAGGAAGCTGGATAGGTCATACTGAGCCATTTGACCCTTTTATGCACATATCATTTTAATTAAAATAAAAACTAAATTTTAAAAATCATATAAAGGGAAATTATAAGGGTATAATTTACTCTTTTAAAAAAAAAGACACCTGTAGAGATTGCAATAATGATTTTAATCCATCACTCCCTCCTGTATCTGGGGTTTTCTCTCACTAAACAGTATCTCATCTACTTCCCAACCTTTTAAATGTAAGTTGGTCACGTGACTGACTCTAGCCAATGAAATGATCACTGGTGTTACAACAGCATTTGAAAAGTGGGTGTGATTGGTCCTGCTGTCCGTTGTGCCTGTGCATAGCATCAGCACCTGCTTGGGTCTGCCTCCTGTGGATAAGACATACAAGAAATAAAGCAAGTCTCTTTGCTTCTTTGACAGAAAATCAGCTCAAACCAGGTGACACCCAGCCCCAGAACTGTGAGCATGCCCAGCCAACCCCAGCTTTAACTGATTCACAACAGATAAGAACTGTATCAACCAACCCTCGTGGCCAGAAGGCACTGAAATTCAGGATCACTTGTCCTGTAGCATTATTGTAGCGATAGCTACATTACACAAAATCTACAGATTGAAGCAATATGATTTTCAACTTGAAAAGCGATGTGAGCTAAACTAGGTTAGCTTCATCTCTAGCAGGTGTGAATAAGCAGACACATTTGAAGTTTTCACGTTGCCTCCACTGGTCATATTCATTTCTAGGAATCAGCTACCTCTTGAGCTGACTTGACCTTCGTGGCTGGATAGTCAAATGAAAGCCCAAATGAGACAGTCTGAGGAGGAAGGAAATGGTCTCTGCTAACCCAGCCACCACACTTTCAGTAAGCACCAACGTTTCTGTGCCACCCGGGCCTTGTGTACTGATGCATGAGCTTGTACTTTCATTCAGTTTTTCATTCTGAGGTATGCTTATAGCACCATCTGCACTGCCAGCTTCCTGCCCAGCTAATTTGTTGAAAAAAGGGAAAGCAGAAGCTCCTTGGGTTTCACAGAACTCAAAAACAGTCTAATTGAGAAAATGATGTTATAATTTTAAAACAGTTCCAATTTTTTTCTTACACATAGTATCTATCTTGCAAGGTTGTTGTAAGGTCATGTATTGTGTGAAGTGTTTATGTGCTTGGCATTCACTAAATATTTGGGAGACATTAGTTGCCATTCTTATTGAGGAGTATAGAAAAGTATCTGAGCCTGAGTGAGACAGGTGTCGATTTATTAATGGGATCAGTCATTCAAGTGTAAAGGCGGAAAGATGAGGCTGGTTGTTCCCACTCACCCACCTCGTAGCTCTACAGTATCCACCAAATACGGCCCCCTGGATCTGCCAGCTGGACAGAGAGGAACTGTAATCATGACAACCGCCAATACCCGCTGAGCGCCTTCTACTGCGAGGCACTCGTCCAAGAGCTTGACTCCATTAAGCCGCTTAATACTTACAGTTGTCTCATGAAATACATGTGAAATCCTTTCTCAGTGAAACCCTCTCCTACAGATGCAGAACAGAGGCGAACAACTTTACTCACATGCGTAGCGAGGGGCACGTGTTGGTGATCGAACAGTATCACTTCTCATGTTAACCAGAGTTTCAATCCTGCCCTAAGTCCCTCGGTTCTAAGGGAGTGTGGGACGAGAATCTCCTCATCCTTTCACTGAAAAGGCCCGTTTGCCTCTTCCATACAGGATGTCCTAAGAATGTCCTCCGTTGACCACTTAGGTCCAGATCCTGGACATCTTCTTGGGTTCCCTGCGATATGGCCCACAGGCCGCCAGCTTGACCAGCAGCGACTCTGACACTTGCCGGAGTTTAGCACTGTGCATCAGTAGGGAAGAGTGACTGGAAAGCCTCAAGGTAAACAGACAATCACTACGGCACAGTGATTAAGAATGTAGATTTAAGATCAGACATCACAGGTCAGATCCCCAGCTCTCCCTTTCAAGCGCCTTGGCTGACACATAAACACCCTGGTCTCAATGTTTTATGGACACAGTAGGGATGAGAAGACCATCTGCCTGGCAAGGCGGTAAATACGATGATGATGGTGGTGGCAGCAGTGGTGAGGCTAGCACACATAAAGTGCTCGCCACCAGCCCGAAAATGTCCAAACAGACTCTTACTTTCCTCATTAAACTCTCATCTCCTTTTAGAATTTTGCCACAATGATTTTTCTCTTCTATCTAACTTCGTCCTAACTGTCTCTGGGACAGTGGTTTTAATGTAACAAATCACCTCAATTTGGTCTTTTTCAAAATTAAATAGGATTCAAGTAATTTAAAAATTTTTATGCTAATATAAAAATATGGACACTTGAGCAACGAAGTGTGCAAATATTTACTTACTTCACAGTTGCTCTAAATAGGCTCTTCAGACAAGAGAAAGAGACTTGGGTAATGTGTTATGATGGGGGTGCGTAAGGGGAGGGCGAAAGGTAAAGGAAGCGGGGCACCCCAGAATTCACTCTTACCTCCTGTAGAGGACTAAGAACTGTCCTTCAATGCCTGTAGGGACCTCAGCAGCAAGAGGTCAAAGATCCCTGCTACCTGCAACCCTCTCCTTATTCTCCCCATCTCTTCCCTTGGTGAATCTCGTCTCTTCTCGTACTATATTTGGCAGCAACGTCATCCTTCTGCCCTATTTCCTTTATTCACCTACGCTTCTGCTCATTCACAGTTTCCGTCCTCTGCCGCGCTCACACGGGGCCGTCACAGTTGGACTGACCATTTCTGCTGACTTTAGCTTGATCTCTCACTGCTGGCTGATACCTACCTTATTTTCCTAGTTCAGACTGCTGACAGAGAGACGCAGAACGACCCAGATCCTCCTTTCATATCAGACTATGTCAATCACAGGTCACAAAGCAGCCTGACACTCAGACTGCATTTGGTCAGTTTCCCACTTCAGTCTGGTGAGTCATGCTGCAATCGGTAGAGTCAAATAATTCAGCCTGCTACTGTCCCAGCAGCAAGACACAGCAATTGCCTCAGAGGGCCTGTGAGCATGGCGGGGCACCGTGCTTGCGAGAATGGGAGTCTGGTAGGGTCGGTCAAGTTTTAGCGGCATAGGTCACATCGGAATAAAAGCACTTTCTAACCCCTTTGTCAAGATTATTCTTAATGGAGAAAAAAATTTACTTTGCTTCTATTAAAAATACTATGACAGATTTCTTGATCGATGATGTTCATAATATCCTCGCATTTGTATACTTTGACAATTATCAAAACTAGGTTCAACTGCATATGAAAAAAAAATTAACAATGGCCTAAACACAAAATAAATGAAGTCTGGATTCCGCAGTCCCAGGCTGATTTGGCGGTTCTGTGCACTCATCCGTGCCTTACCTCCTGTGATCTTTTCTTCTAGCAGTTCTACAGTGAGGAGGTCTCACTCTTCAGCACGTGTCCCACAGGCCATTTGCCAAAACCTCCTCACATGGCTACACAAGCGTACCAGGAAAACTGAGAAATACGACCCTTTGGTGGCAGGAACAGATTCTCAAAATGAATTTGGAGTCTTATAACTGAAAAGAAAAATGCATTTGGGGTAGGCAATCAGTGGTCTCTGCTACAGTCTGTGCTTCTGGATACTTGAGTCCTGCCCTGCATACTCCTTTCCTACCAAAGAACGCATTTCCTCTCCAGGGCAGACAACCCGTCATGGCTCCCAGGTAGGCGTGCCTGACTCCAAGTCCAGGCTCTCTGGGGTGGTGCCGTCCCCTCCAACAGGTCACGATACTGCGCTTCTCAGCCTGGTGACCGACAAAGGAGGAACTCCTGCCTCCGATACACTTGATGCACGTGGGCAGAAAAGGCTCAGCGCTGAGTGTAACAAAACCTCCCAAGCGGAAATGGAAAGGATGGCAACCCTGCCACATGCACGGCTGAAGCGCTTACAAAATCCAGCTGAGCAGAGTTGAAAAGACACCCGGCCCTGACACTGGAGCGAGTTCCTGCTTGACCCCGGTGGCCTCTGCTTCTACTTTCCGGAAAAACGCTCTCGTTCACTTTCTCTGCCCTTCGCCTTTCTCCTGGGAGGTTTCTCCATGTTCACTGAACTAGGTCTTGGAAGGTAGGAGGCGGGGGGTGGGGGGAGAACAGCTTTCACGGCCACTTCCAACTGGGACCCGAGGCTCGCTAAAGGGGTTTCACTCTCACAGTGCCCTGGAGACCGAGTGTGCTGTCTCGTTGCCAGCTATCATTCCTCAAACCTTAGTACTTCTGAGATGTTTCCAATTAGTTCTACATACAAATACCCTAGATCTGTGCTTATTTTTTCAGCCTGATAACTCTCATCTTTTATTTACTGTCCTCTCTTTTTTATCTATTGCCCACTCTTTCAAATGCGTGAACAGCCTTTCCAAAAATAGGAAATGGGAATTAAATGGGAAAATAAGAAACCTAAGTTCTTATTTTCAATCTAGTTCCGGTCATCTGCACAGAGTTCTTGATATAAGGTTTGGGGACATAGAGTCAGTCTCATTTGAGAAGGATACTTTGCTTCCTTCCATCATCCATAATTGCTCTTGTTGGAGCTACAGGAAAAGGGGATTTTCTTAGAGTTTCAACACCTAAAATTACGAGATTTACAGGGGCTGCTGACAGAAAGAACCTAAGAAAAGAGGTATTTCCTGTCTCTGCTTGAAGTCTGACTTCCTGGAGTCTGAGCTCATCTCCCACTCCTACAGGACGTGGCTGAAAATGGCAAGAAATACCCAACGCACACCAACATCATGACATTTCCTGCCGTTTCCCCCAGTGCTTTAATGCCAATCCGTGTGTGGTTTTTCTTCCAAAGGACAGTGGATGACAAGACTTCCAGATATTTTCCTATCCTGTTATGACTTATCAGTTGTCCAGCCTGCAATATTTCAGTCTTCCCTCCCACTGAGCCAGGCCATGATTTGTTATGTTAGTGCCTTCTGCCTCCAGGTGCCAAATTCCGCATTAGGGTTCAGTTTGGCAGTGTAGAAACAAAACATCCCAATAAACAGAGTCTTAAACAAGAGAGCGGTTTGCTTTACTTTCACATTTAAAAAAAAAAAAAGCCCTCTAGAAGCAAATATACAAGGGATCTCACTGAGCAAAGAGCAGGCATGCTTACTGTCAAGTATGCTGAAGATATTATCTCTCTGCAGTGTAAGGACTGGCCTTTTAGTCCCCCATTATAAAATATTTTGGTTAACTTTGAGGCTCGTCTCCCATAATGCAACCTTCTTCCTGTATTCTCTAGTCCTCTTGGACTTCACAAAACCAACACAAACGCTGACACCCGGCTACTCTCTTTTCTGTGGATAATTCAGCCTCCTCTTTCTCATCCAAGTGTGACCTGGCTTCTTCCAGCATCCATGAAGGTGAAAGGACATAATTTCTGAGTTTAGTGTAGATTATTAGAACAAAATCTCAGACTTTGCACCATTCTTGACAGATAAAATGGACTTTATTAGTTCCGTTTCCGGGGTGAAAATTATGCTCAGGAAAGTGACCAGAATCACCCGGAATCACACAACTCGTAGAATCGCTTTTCCCCTTCCTCTCCCATACACTGCCACACCCACAGCTGCTCCCGTGGGACCAGAAATAGCTTGGGTGAAAGATGTAGAAAGTGACTAGTCATCTTAGCAGCAAGTAGCGGGAGTAGAATGAGGCAGACAGGAGCCGCAAGGTGAATTCAAGGAGACACTCAATCTCGGGGGCTCAGCTCATCCATAGCTGAGCCAGAGACAGATGCCTCCTTAAGCCCGATGTCTTCAGACTTCATCTTGAGTGACGTGAACCAATCACAGAAGGACAAGCGCCACTTGATGTTTTATACGTGAGGTTCCTAAAAGAGTCACACCGTCAGAAGCAAAGAGAGGGATGGTCATGGCTGGGACAGGGCGTCAGGGGAAGAGCAGTTTCTGTTCAGTGGGATAAAGTTTCAGATCTGCGAGATGAATAAGTTATAGAGATCTATCCCCACTTAACAATCTTGGATTATACACTTAAAAATTGTTAAGAAGGTAGATCCTCATGGTACATGTTATTGCCGTACTAAAATATAGACATACGTATACACATGTCCTGGCAGACACTCTCCATCTGACTCCACCTTTAGGGTGGGGTCCATCACCTTGTCTGCCTTCAGGTTGATTTCCTTCCCGTCCACAACCCACAGTGGTCCCTCCTCATCTCTTGGACCCACCATACTTGTCCTCAGAATCTGTGCTTTGAAATATCCCAGAAACATTCCCACCAGCACCAAATAGCTGAGAATAATACTACCCTCCCAGTGTTTGAATCCTTAAAGTTCTTGCCAAAGGAATGAACATTAAAAATAACTCTCAAGGATTTTAACCAGAATATATGTTTTATTCGGAATGTTTAGGGGAGTATTTCTTTTTGGGAGGGACACTGATCTTTATAAAACACAAAATTTAGACTACCAAAAAGTTAGGTACAGTGTTTATCTCTAAAATCTACGGCCCGGTACATCAGCATTATTAATGGAAAAATAGAATTCTTCTTAAGAAAGTCTACCATTTAATTAATTCCAGCGGCAGAGATGAACTTGGTTGTCCATTTGAAAACGGAGGCACGTTCTGCGGCTGAGAGGCGCTTCCATCCGCAGTCTTGCTCACACCGGCCGAGCCAGGGCACGGAGGGAAGGCCGTCGCCCCCAAACACACGGGGCCGGGCAAGTCCAGTGCAGACAAACCTCGGTCCTCTGTCTGCCTGGAAGCTGCTGCGTCTCTGTCAGAGGGCTGCACAGACGCGCCTTTGTGTGCGTTTGTGATAGATCCCTTTGAAGTTCTGGCATCCCGACTGGCAACTTTTCCTATCTGGCCATCTCAGCAGGGGTGATTGGGAAACAGAGAGGGGAAGGACCAACAAAAGTGGGCGGCCTGGGACTGGCTGGGAGCCCAGTGGGTAAACATGCCCGCTCCCTTCTAGCACAGATTACTTTTCAAAAATGCAAAGGGAGTGTCCGACTTGGTTTGGAATAAAGATGAGGAAAAAATGACTCTCAGCTGTCCACACAAAACAAAGCAACCAACCACTGCAGAGTACAAGAGACTCCATCCAAGGTGGGCCAGACAGGATCCCTGTCCCAGACCCATGTGCACATTCCCTTCAAGAATGTTTACACTCCGGGGTCTCCAGCATGCCGGGGCTGCGGACATTTTAATGAGATCCGCAGTCTTCACTATCTACAAAGAACACACGGTCGCAGACTTTCCTTCGGGACAAAGCAGTTTTGCTTTTCTGAATGTTTTCTTAATCTAATTATATAGACAGAGGCTGTGTGGCTTTTTGTTTTGAATTTAGGATTGAGTTGGAGTCTCGAAAGTCCGATTTTAGTTTCATACCTAACTTCTTGTGTGGTCCTTCGCAAGCGATTATTTTCTATCTCCTTTTTTTCTGAACTATTAATTGGATTATGGTAGTAGTATTTAAAGGGCAGAAAGAAGGTTATATTTAGTTTTAAGTACTCAGAATTAATTTCCAGATAACAAAGTACTCATCAAACATCTATTCTCAACTTAGCAGTGGGCTAAAGAAAAAAAAAATATGAAAGAAGAAAAATATAGACTTTGCAGTCAAATATTTGCAAAAGAATAGCCATTCAAATATATAAATGGATAGTAATTGCGGTAAATACTGTAAAAAGTTGAATATACTTATCATTATTAGTGCAGTTATTTGGCATGGGCCTTATAAAACAAAGTGAACTTAAATTTAACATTTAAAAAAGAAGAAAGAAAGAATATGTTAACTTGTAAAGAGGACAGGTGGTTTTCTTTAAAAAGTAATTATATCTTCCAGAAAAAAAATAAGCACAAAACAGCTTTATCATGGTTAAAATTAAGGTTAACCAACATACAATCTGATTCTCCTTAGGAGCTTAGAGACTTATTAAATTAGAACAAATGCTAATAAAGAGATCATTTGCTGAATTATTAAGGGAATTATGTGACGATTACCACATCATAGGTGACTTTGAAGGATACTGAGCTACTCTGCCTGGTCCCCAGACTCTGAGACACAACCAGCTGCTGTTTTACCACCTACTCTTTCCCCAGATTTGCATTTTCTGAGAGGCTTATCGACTGATGCTCAGTGTCTCTTTTTGAGTCTTCAGCCAAATTCTAATCTGCATATGGATGAGGAGGAGAAATCCCAAATCAGGGAAGAGAACCACCTGAGGGTTCACTGCTACAAGATCTAAAAGGGATGAGAGCAGATTGGGTGCCGGCACTCCAGGTGGGAAAACTTCACAGCACATCCAATTGAGCACGCAGAAGAATAAAGCTCCAGAGTGAGGAAAAATGAGTCCTAGACAACAGGCTGTTCTAATCCCACTAAACAACCTTAAAATCTGCAAGGTGTAAATCACTTCTGTCTCATTTTTGGACAGGGCTGTCTTTAAGGACTATCTGGTCCCTCAATGAGCATGCGTCAATCGTTACTTGTTACACAAGTGGAAATCCAATAGAGACTGTGACTTTGCCCTGATTTTAACCTCTGACTCCCCAATTATACAAATGCAAAGGAAGATGCAAGTGAAAACATCACAGCTGTGGAGAGAGACATAGCACGCACTTTCTGCTTTCCCTCCTGCTTTGCTTCTCCCCCACCTCAGCCTGGGAAGCAGAGGAATCCAACTCCCTGGATACTTATAAAACCTAATGTCCCCATAAGTTTTGTAAGTGTTTAGGGAACTCGGGCGGGCAACAGTGGAAACTGTTTACTTCCTTATTACGAGCAGACAGTGTACCCATTGTTCAGTAGAATTACTGCATCGTTGTTATGCAATTATCAACATAATACAATTAAGGCATTGCGCCTCCCAAAGACCACGCTGTTCACCTCCTCACTCATGACATTTATTCACAGCTTAATCCCACTGCTCATGAAACCATGAATTAATATGCTTACCAAGGCTGCTATTACCGTCACCCTTCCAAGATTGGTCTTATAAACCTTTTGCTGAGGATACATTTTTAGCCTTTTTTTTTTTCTTTCAATCGGAAGATCCCTTGCTATTTTTTGGAAAACAGAAGACCAAAGTTATGATCTCACTAGGGATTTTCCAGCTACTGTGATAGAAATCTTACATTCCCCAGGAAAACCCTGATGATACAGACAATGGCAAATTGCTAATGCTGCCATCTTGAGCAAGTGAGATCCTATAGCCACATGGCTGGTGTCTTTGATTTCTGCACCCAGTTGCCATAACTGGAAAGCGCCTGGTGACTTCTCTATTTTGGAGATTGGGAGGCAGGTGTCTGGAAGATTTCAGAGGCTGCTTGGAATATCTAGTTGTTCAGCCTCTCTCTGTGGGTCTCCACAGATAAAAATCAAACCTTAGGATAGACTTGCATTCTTCTCTGTAATGCGTAGTTATCTTTACTGATGAAATGTCAACAGGATGATTCTATTACCATCGTCCACGGAGAAGAATTACAGCTTCCTGGATGCTCCCTGGATTTAGCTAGCCATTGGCCAGACGCGGGTCAAATACACACAGGGGAGGGTGGATTCAGTTATTGCTCCTCTCTAGCTTTTTATTCAAGCTGTATTGATTGTCTACTACTTTGGGAGGCAGATGAGAAAGGAAATAATTAATCGAATTTTATCCACTCCAACCTGACACGGGTTCAGAAATGTCAGTCTCACCTGATCCCTGGTTGCCTTCCCAGGCTGGGCGAAGGGGATCGCGCTCCACAGAAGCAGAGCTCAGTGCTGCCCCCTATCCGTCGGAGATTCATTCCCAGGGCGCCGGGTAACAAGCCTTTGAGATCCATTCATCGGCTTAGAATAGATCAACATCTAGCTTTGAGCCTGCTGCATAAATTTCCTAAATTTTATTAGAAAAAAATATTGAGATTCTTTAGCACTTAGTGACTTTTATAGTAAAGAAACTGTTAACCGAAGTGCGGCATTTTCTTCAGTTTCACTTCATTTTTTCCTTCTATTAAACTGAAATAAAATTCAGTGAAAACTCACTACTTTAAGACAGCATTATCGTATGATTATATTTCCAGAATCATGTTTTTTTCTCCTGTACCTAACAGAGCTAGATAGATAGAATATATACATATACGTATATATACATAGGTAAATGTCCGGAATGAGTTTTGCCTGATGTTAGTGATGGTGGATTTCCAGGTGGTAGATTTGGGGTGAAATTTTTAATTAATTGTTTATTTATTTACATCTTGTTGCTTTCTGTGTTTCTTGAATAATGGTCAAGATGGTAAAGATGTTGGCAGTGCGTTTTCTTCGGCTTTATTATTTAGAATTTAAATAGTTATTTTTTAATACTCTCCTGTTTTTTATTCAAAATATATCTGCTTTATTTTTAACAGAAAAGCAAAAAAAAAATTATTATATATGCTTCTAAAGACAGCAAAATATTCAGGGACTGTTTGGAAGATGCGTCCCCCAGCGCCACCTCAGAGCTGCGGGGCTGAGTGCAAGTTTGGGAGAAGCCGCCACTTGCTCTCTGCCTTGGCACTTGCCTGGCTCCATCGCAAGGTCTCAGGCACCAATCTACAAATAACTTCAAAACATATTTTTTACACACAGCTTAGGCCATATCACTTGACTTCATTTTTTTCCCTGAAAGTTCCCTCCACAAATGGAAACAAAAGCCTTGGTACCCTACCCACTTATTAATTTCAATCTGTCTAATCGCATCTTAACATCCTGACTGCATAGTACGCTGACCTTGCAAGAGACTGAGTAGCTAGGTCAAACCTGTTGCAATGGCAGCTGGAAACAGGGATGTTGTCCGTGGTGATAGGCATTGTGACAAATGATAGAAAGGGCCTTACTTTCTGTTGAGACTTTGTGACAAGCAATAGAAAAAGCAGTATAGAACTCTAGAGAGGACTGGGAAGAAGTGAAGAAATTCTGAGAAAAATGGGTGAAAAAACAGACACTATTATGCAGTAAGAGGGGTTTTATTTTCCTGAAAGATACCTTATCACCACCCCCAATGCAATTTATAAGAATAGAGAAGTTTAGAGAATACACATGAGCCTGAAGTGTGAGGTGACAGTATCTATATAATATTACTATACAATCATGGGAGGGAAGAAATTCTTAAATTGAGACAATGTGCTAATTCTTAAGATTTGTAATTTTTAGCAGCTTTTCAGAACTCAAAGAGAATAATAATTAGGAAAGTTGTGGTAAGAAGTGATGAAGGAAAATATTAGTCCATGTTTTATTCATTGGATTATATTATGAAGCTTTTCAAAGAGAAGTAAATATATCCTTTGATTCTGTGTTAAATGAACCATATCTTGAACCAGTAATGTAAACCATCACTTAATCAAGGACCAAACTACCTTTATAGCGGAGAAGCAGATTGTGGGAGATGAGTTCAGGTCCGATACTACACTTGAAATAGGAGTCTGTTTTCAATGGCCAAAAATAAGAAATAGAAGAAAATTATAAGATGTTTTTTTGCTCCTTAAGACATCTCTGTCCTTTAATGTGTGGAATCTAAAACAGATGACATGAAGGCAGAGGGAGACTATCATTAGACCAAAGGAAGGGCTGGAAGGGAGGGTAATGAGAGGTGGGAAAAAGTTATTAATTGTATCATTCGAGATCATGATATCATCATTAATTTATTGAGATGAAAAGGTCTGCACTACACTCCATTAAGTGAAACAGAAGGCTACAAAACAAAATACACGGTATTGCCAATTTTTTTTTATTTTCAAAACTGCGTTTGTGTATAGACATATCAATATATCTAGAATGATGTTCACTTAACTCTTTTAGTCTGTCTCTGGGAGTAAAATGCTGAGCACATTTTTCTTCTTGTTTACGAGTAGTTTTTTACTTGTGCTATTATAAAAGGTGTCTAAGTGGAGGAAATTAAGGATTGCTGTAAATACGTGAGGTGATGGATATGTTAAATTACCTTGACTGTAGTAAGCATTTCACAAGGCAGATAGATCTCAAAAGACGATGTACACAGTAAATGTATGATTTTATCACTTATACTCAATAAAAAATTTTAATCTCTGTAAGTTCTACAAAAGAACACCCTATTAATAGGCTGTTAAGGGGTTGGGGACTTAACTCAGTGGTAGAGCGCTTGCCTAGCAAGCAGAAGGCCCTGAGTTCGATCCCCAAAACCAAAATAAAATAAAAAATAAAAAATAAACTGTGAAAATCAGAACAACTGTGGAACTCTTGATCTAGTCAATACATGAACGTGCACAACATTCATTACAGAATATTTAACAGCATAAAAATGTTGGGTACCTGTCTGTTTTGACCCAGTTCCGTGAAAATCACCCACAGCCATGGAAATCCTTGTCCATCTACCCAACTTCTTCAAAAGTGGCCATGATTAGATGGGGACAAAACTGTGCTCTTACAAAGGCCTGGCCCACTGCAGTTCTAACTCAAACATGATCGGGAGGCATGTGTGAGTTCTTCTCTTCCATCTGCCCTCCTCCTCGTGTAATTGAGATTTTGTTATATTTAGGAAAGCTGCCTCCTTTACCCCTCGTAAATTCTGGGAACTCTAATTTGGGATCAAATCTCTAAGGAAAAAGCCATCCATTTGTAAAGACATTTTTGTGTGTTATGTCTCTGATAAAAAGTCTAATTGGCCCCATCTCTTTTTGAACATTTTGTTTATCCACCTAATTATCCTGGGAAAGCTGACATGTTTACCAAGTTCAACTAAACAATTACACAGTAGAGCAGACCAGTAAAACAGGAGTTTCAGAAAGAATCCAGATCTAATGAGCCTCTACTTTGAGAAGAGTAGGTCTTATTTAAAAAGAATATCATCTTCAGGAGTTCAGATGTTGAGAAGAGAATTAAATTCTCATAAAGGAAAGGGACATCGTTAAGTGTGGCTATTAAAATGAAGTTGTTTTATGAGCCATGGGATCATGACAGGTCCGTGTAAATAACTATAATTAAATGCAGTAAGCATTCGTGTATGTAACATTTATGGACTTGTTTCTATTTATCGTCTTCGAATTTAATCGGCAATTTATCTTGCAGCTACTCCGCGTCCAGACTTGTTGCAGCATAGTGCCCTCTTCTGGCAATTCAGAAACATTGTCTTGCGCAGAAAAAAAAAAGAAACAGGATGGAAGGGGAAAGATGGAAAGATGGACGGAGAGGGCAAAGAACAAGACGAAAGAGCAAAGAAGGAAAAAGGGAGGAAGTAAAGGGAGGAAAAAGAAAAGAAGAAAATAAAGAAGTTAAATTGGGACATACAATCTTCAACTCCCAGGCTTTGGTACTCGTTTTGTTTGCCACATAACTATAATGGCTTAAGCAAACCCCAATCAGACTTTCACTGCAAAAAAGTTTCAGTCAGACCTGATGAATCAAAAATAATTTTACTGCCAGTGAATATGTTCTGAACTTAATTGTCCGGTGATGTTAATTAATGTAGATCATTTTCAAAGGTACCTTAAGGGTTAGTGAAATACAATAATGTTCCTTCCCTTGAATAGGGAAGAGAATAACCCCTGAAACTAAGATTCTCACACTTAATGAGCATTAAGAGCTCCTAGGGAATATGTTTAAATTGCAGATGACGTGAGCCCCACAGTTAAGGATTCTGACTCACTAATACTGTAGACTTGAGGATCTGTTTATTTTACCCTTAGGGGACAGCGACACAGGTGTCTGGCTTTGCTCACCAGCACACAAGGCCTGCCATGTATCTGTCATCCTGTTCAGGAGACAAGGTTTCAACCTCAGCAGCCTGGCAGAGCGTCCCCCAGCCCAGTGTTTGCACAGCAGACGCATCATAATTGTCACCAGCCACGGTTACTACTATTTATTGAATATTTCCCCTAATTCAATGGAAACTGCCTTCCCACTATCTTTCCCTTTCCATAGTCCTTGGACAGTTATGGTTTTGAATGTGCGTCTGTCGTCTTTATTTGGCATCAGACTCTGCACATACCTGGCACCCCATGACTTGCAAATCTGGAAGCCGCTGTGGCTCATCCTGGGTGGGAGCCAGCAAGGACCCTGTGCTGGCTGAGCAACTGCGCATGTCAGAGGGGAGGGGAGAGGAGGGAGCCAACACACCTGGAGCGGCTCCTCGGGGGCAGTAACAAAACCACACACAGAGCCAGGTTAAGAAAGCTGACTTTGACAATGAAAATGTCTGTACACACTTGTACTCAATACAATGGGCTTACTCCTGATGTTTGGAGCAAAAAGATGGTCAGAAACAGGAGACTTGCTTCTTAAGACAAATACAAGCCTGAACTCCTCCTCGGCGGTCTGTTTTCTCTTCGAGTTTTAACAGTAAAGTTGTTGCCAGGGACTAACTGTTCTCCATCCATTTTTACTGTGGGTGCAATGCACCCGGTCAAAGACTGTATCTTCTAGCTTCTCATACACCTGTCTATGGCCATTTGGTGGTGGTCTGGCTAACCAGGAGAAAGCAGGATGCTTAAAGAAAACTGCCTTCCTGATGAAATGCCTTCTCGCTTCCAGATTCAGTTGCCTGGAAGACGGAAGCAACAGATGGAGCTCCAGCAGCACATTGGACCCTGAGGCCAAAAACCAGAAGGATCAAATGAAAGCACAGAAAGAAACGTTTGGACCCTCATTCCTTCAGGATCTATTACCTCTGTTTTGTGGGAAGCGAGGTCGTTTTGTGCTTTCTGTTGATTTTAATGAGCAAAATGATTTTCAGATTTTGCAATACTAAGTATAAGGCAAATGTTTATTTAAAAAAAAAAATCATTGCAGTCAAACAACACATTGCCACCTATCTCCCTCAACATAGTCGCCCTCTTTTCAAACTCACTTATCCCATCATTCTTATTGCTTTTTGAAGCAGTTCTGGAAATCCTCTTTCGTGAGTGTCCTTCCAAAGTGTGATTTTAAAAACACAGTTAACGCTGCTGCCCAGCGCCATCCCACAGAAGCAGACTGGAGAAAACATCACGGTGTGTTCTCACTCACCTCAGTCACCAGATCTGGCACCATGCAACTTCTGGCTCTTCCCTGGTCCAAATGGCCATGAAAGGCGAAAGTTTTGAATCGGTTCAGGCCATCGAGGCAGCCATGACGCTGTAGGTAAAGACGCTCACGAAAGAGGACTTCCAGAGCTGCTTCAGAAAGTGCCAAGCATGGTGGGCTAAGTGTGTCCAAAGTGAGGGAGAGTCTTTAGAGGGGGACTGATGGCAATGTATATTTTACTGTAATGCTTTTTTAATTTAAGCGTTCTTTATATTTTTCTTATCATACCTCATACTAACCGTTAATTATGAGGAGGGATGAAGCCTGAAGGGAGGTTCCGGACACGCTGCTCGGAGACCTTCGCGGGAACGCAGGGAGCCCATCCCAGCGTGGCGGGCAAAGCTGAGTGCACAGTGCCGGCTCGGTTAGCCTTGGGCACAGGGTCTCCCAGCAGCGAGGAACTCAGTGATCTAAGAGCGTTAGAAGCTCCGGTGAGTACAAATTGAGAACAGCCATTTCGGGCATGATCTCAAAAACGAGGGGTGACCACAGTAGCTGTTAAGCATCAAGAAACGCTGGCGTGGGCAGACAGACAAAGGCAGAGAGACCGAGGTGGGAGGCTGGAGACCCAGAAGGCAGACTGTGCAAGTCAGACTTGCTTAAGGAAGAAATACGCACCGATGTCTTCCTTCTATTCAGATTCCAGAGAAATTAATATAATATCTAAAGTGATCATTCATTCATACACTAGGGTTTTGGGACCTCTTGAACTGATTAATGTCGACATCTTCTTTTGTATTTCCTCCAGAACGTCTAGAGGGAAGAAAATCAACAACACAGGTTTCTACCCATGCTTGGAATGACCTTGCCTTTTCCATTTGAATGCGCATACGCACACACTAATAAATAAATATTTTTTAAAAAACTAATTCTGCAAGTATAGAAAATCTAAATTAACTGAGACTGACCCTAAAGTCAAACAACTGTACTTTCCTAAGAGAAAAGAAAGAAATTCTGAAGGCAAATCCGCAGGGAAGGCGAGCCTCATTCTAAGCCTTTCTGGGGCAGATCAAAGCCATCAACGTGCTCAGGCGGTCTAAGAACACACTCCAGGGCCCGAAGGCAGCCAGTAGACTGAATCACTGCAGATTAAATAAACATGCTGAGTTGAATCAAAAAGTAAATAAAAGCCTCTTCTGACATAAGTTTGTATTTACAGAAATCCTGTGACTAAAAGCAACTTAAATTTGGACCATTATAAAAACAAAGCAAAACAAAATAAGTTTCCCAAGTTTACATTAATCATACAGTGTATGCAGAGACTCGGGGGGGGCTGACAAATCATGCAGCAAGATCTTAAAATATTAGTTGACTAATCAAGAAGGGTTTTTTTTTTTAACAAAAATAAAGCTATTTCAAAAAGTAAAAGAGGTAAGCTTATTCTTAGACTAATTCTACCTGTTAATGAAAACAATTATCATCCTCGTGGCACTAGTACTGCAATTATGACAAAAAACAGTGAAAATACTACAGATGCTATCTCTTAAGAAATGCTAAATTACTCAAGTAACAGTAACACCTCTGGTTACTTTGGAATCAAAATACTCTGATGAAATTAAATAACTTCTACTGCTACATAAAATTTTCATGTGTGCTATACCCTAATATTTAAAGACCAATGTGATTTGACTTCTCAATCTTCAACTACTTTTAGTGTCAAAAAATAATGCTAAGAGGAAAGCCAGACAGGAAACAAAATTGGTCCTGAGTCAAAAGGCTCCCACTCGATGAGTCTGCCCCTTGGAAAGTCTCAGGTCAGGAAGACCACCTCTCACGGGTCTGTACTAAGTGAATTACTGCTCACTGGAGGTGCAAATAAAATAAGTGACATCTTTTCAGAAACAGGCAATCAAAATACAGTGTACAGAGTGCTAAAGTAGAGCTAAGCATCGAGACTGTGGAAACAGATGGAAATGCATCCAGTTCAACCTGAGGATAGAGTTGGAGGTAACAGTGCTTAGACATGGTTTCCAAAAAATGAGTACTCCACAATCGGATGGGGACAGTTTGTTCAACGGGTAGTGAGTGAATTACGTAGAAATAAAGAGCTCTACTCCACTGCTGCACGGTGGAGTGACACAGATAGTGACTGTGTACTGTGTACCTCAAAAACCTGGAAGAAAGGATTTTGAATGTTGTCACGGTAGATGGTTTGGCGAAATAGGTATGTTTAACCTAATTATTCAATGTTTACATGTATCAAAACATCACACGACACCCCATTAATATGCCCAATTTTGTAGTCTATGTATTAGTTAAAAATTAATTTAACAAAACAAAGAAAGAAAAGCTTTTTAGGGAAAAGCGAGACAAGTTTTTAACAACAATTAGCAGTTATTGGGCAAAAGAACTGTGGGGAGAGAAAGAGAATGGAATTCTAATCTGACAGCAGAACCCTGAGCAGAGACAGGGGCAGGCAGGGAACAGCCCTGCGACACGCATCAGGTATTCAGTGGGACTGGCTGCAGCTGGGGGGTTAGGGAGCAGCAGAAGCCAAGTCCAGAAAGCTCGCCGAGGCCAGAGCATCTGGCGCTGAGGGAGCCCAGGAGCGTGAGGCTCTCCTGAAAGCCACCCAGAACCATTGCAGGGCGGTGGGGGTGTTCAACCCGTGTTCCAAAGGCTGTTCTCCCGGGCGCGCTGCTCGGACAGAATGGGCTAGGGAAGACCAGAAGCAGGAGATTGCTAGTCCTAAATCAGGTATGAAATGCTGAGAGCGGCGACAGAAGCAGGAGTGGAAAAAGGAAAGATGCAAAGAAAATCAGCGATCAACTGGACTTAACAGGATTTAGGAAGTAAGGGGACAGAAGGCCTTAGCTGCTTTTGGGTGACAGTATGCATAGGGCTTTGAGAAGTCAAATTCTGGAGTCGTAAATATTTCTTAGAGTATAACTGGACGTTAAGTCATTGAATATTAGCAGAAGTGACAGCATCAGGGAGACAAAATTGGGAGACAAATATGTTATATCCTACTGCTTCAATGGTCTCTGCAAGGGAAGGGACAGGTTCCATGTATCAGCCGTAAATGCGAAAGGGAAGTGGCAGACTCAACAGAAATTCCCAGATCTGTGACTCTGGTGCCACAAAGTGCCAGACACACACAGACCCGCCACCTTACTTTGTTTCCACAGTCAGGGTGAGTGAATTGTGTTGAGTCGTTTACTTATTCCTTAATATCAATTCCCATATCAATCACGGAGACTTCATTTGTCATTCTCTAGAGTTACAAATGGTCCTAGGCGCATGTCGAGGACTAGATAAATGTACACGCACACACAAACACACACACACACTTTCTCACCCCCACATCCCCACGTACTTTAAATATTTAGTCTGAGAAGGTCCTCTTCGCTTTCTGTTTGGGATGAAGTCTCCTTTCCAAAACTAACTCCTCTAACTTTCTCCAAGAACCTATCCAATTGTCCTTCCGGGATTTAGTACACATCGCATACGCTGTGTCCACACTCAAGGAGGCACAAGATGACCCAGCTTGGAAAATAATTGCAGAATGTAGCCATATCACAAAAGGATAAACCACAAAACAAAATTTGTATTTTTTTCTATCCAAAGAAGGATCAGAATAGCAAGTGGAGATGATTGGAGTCTGGTGACTTCTCCCCGCCGGAAATGTATGCATGTCTTTGAATCACTTAGCGAATATTCTTCAGAAGGAGCGAGCGAGACAGGGAGAACAATAACCTCCTCTGGAAAGCTTAGCAAGTGACCGCCCCGTACAGGGCAAGTGTGCCCATTGATCTGCACCCGACATGGTTAGTACCACTCTGGGGTGGAGGTCTTTCCAGGTCAGTAGTCAGCTGGTTTATTCTATTCTTTTCACTTTGCAGGTGCAAACAATTGCTTTGGACGGCTGAATCGGAATTTACTTAACTATATAATTTGTGTTCTGAAGCAAAACAGAAAACTGTTTCACCTTGGGGAAGAAGAGGATTCACGGTATCATACCAGCAGCTCGGCTCACATCCCTGACTGTGTGGCCCAGAGGACAGCAGCGAGCGACTATTCACCCTGCACGGGCCACAAGAGGGCTGATCTCGCCTAGGACTGCAGAAGGCTGAGGGGTCTCCTGTGCAACGGAATGCAGAGTCATGGTCTCGGAAAGGGAACAGGAAAGCACCCACCCGCCCACCAGGCAGATGGATCCCTGACTTACTGGAAAGGCCTTAAACTACAGTGTTTTCTACAAGCTTAGGATATTTTGCTAGAAAATATGAGCAAAGTATTACTCTCCGTAGATAAATTTCATAAATAATATGTCTAAATCTACTGCTTTCATTTTCTCGTCACTAATGACTTCTTCAAGCCTGCTTTGCGCTATCTGCTATAATTTAAAAAATATACCGAAGGCCTAACTCCCAAACATGATGATCCTCCATTAATCCTGTTTGCCCTCGTGTCTCCACAGCAGGTGTGACAAGGTGCCTCTGCCAATATTGTGCCAGGTCGGGCTTCGTCGTTCATCCTGCTTGAAATTCTCCTTTCTTAGTTCCGCTGCTCCCTGGCTTTAGTGCCCCTGACTTCTCTCCCTCTCCCACCTCTCCCTTAAATTTTACCATCCTCAACTATGACGCGAATGACTTACGGTCCGACAGATGTCCTTTACGTACAAGGACGTAGAATAGGACCAAAGGGTAGAAAAAAGTTTCATCACAAAAATACCAGCCAAAAGAAAAGTTGACGACTATAGTAACATTAGAAAAAGTAGATTTTAAGAAAATAGGGCTAAAGATAGATACGGTTCATAAAGAAAAACGTCTCCTACAACCAACAAGTAAGAAAGGTTCAAATCTATGAAGAAAAAAGACAAAATCAGCAGAACTAAACAGATTCATGATGATAGGAAAATGTAAAATATTTCTCCCAGTAACTGAGAGAGTGAGCAAACAGGGAGAGCATGAAAGGACCCTGGAGGGAGGTCTGGGGGCTGTGAGGAGAGACAGCCCAGAACACTGCGCTCAACATTTCAGAACACATATTATTCCAGTGTAAAGGAACATTTACTAAAATGGAAAATATGCTAGGCCATAAAGCAAGACTCAATGAATTTCAAAGGATTGAACTAATACCAAGAATATTTTCTGGCTTCAGAGGGATTAAGCTAAAATCAATAACAGAGAGAATATCAGAAAACTTCTAAATGTGTTAACATTAAGTAATACATTCAAAATAACCACTGGGTCAAATTGGAAAAGATCTAGCTCATAAACATAAAATTGAGCAAAGGAAGCCAGACATTAAAAAAAAAAAATACATGCTGTGTGATTTCAATTATATAAGGTTCCAGAACATCTCTGACGACAGAAATTGGAATCATGGCCACTTTGTGGGGAGATTATCGAGACAGAGGTAGGATGGCGATACTATGCTAGACCGGTGATGGTGAGCCTTTAGAGACGAGTGTCCAAACTGCAACCCCAAACCTATTTATTCATTGCAACATCCGAACACTGCAATCCAACCTGAATACTGAGGTTTTAGTGAAGAAAAAACTCATACATTACCATCTTTCATCTTAAAAGAAAATCAGACACCACACATTGCCCCCACTGTTCTAGTCATAATTTTTGTGTGATACGTAATTGTATCTTTGTAAAGGTTCACTGAAAATCTGTGTGTCTTATTATAATTCCATAGAAATATCTGCCAAAGAGAAGAAATTCAACTTCTTTTAAAAATGTCGCTTCTTTTGCACCACTCGTTGTTTTTCCTCATTCACTACCACATTTCTGTTATTTCCTCCATGCCTTTGCCTCTCTCTCTGCTTCTGACTGCTAATTTTAGTACCCATCCTAAATACTTCAGTTCCTTTCTATTGGATGCACCATTCATGATCCCAATGGTAACAGGTTTAAATCTGAATTATGTTAAAAACATTAATAATCTCCCTTCCCCAGGGTACAGCATTTATCCAGTTATTCACACATACACAATACACTTGTCTTGAAATTTTCCCTTTTTAGATGTCTGAATATCTAAAATGTTTTCCTTTGAATTATCTCTTGGACCTCATTATTTGCATTTCCACTAGTCTGATGCAGGACCTATATCTCCTCGAATGTGTCTATCAATTCCTGCCGAGACTGTTGCAATAGTCTTATCACTGGCCTTGGCTTTCAACCACTCCTCCTTTTAAAACCTCCTTTATACATAAGCCACTGTGTGAATTTTCTTAAAACACTGCTTTCCTCCTGCTTCCCTTACTTTAAAAAAAATCTTGTTATTTTCCACAAACTGAGAGAAAAAATGAAAATTTGAATCTGACAAGCAGAATTTTACAGATTCTGACCCCACCCTGTTTTTTCCAGATTTTCTATAACAACATGGCTAAATTGGTCTTTTAGGTGTCCCTCGTTGGCCTTCCTAGCTTTTAATTCCCTACCTGGCCTGCCCTTGACATTTCCCCCAGATATTTAAATTGTACCCATCTTTTCAGAGCGTTAATTCAATGAGGCCTTAAACTTTGCAATCACACAGTCTGGGCTGCAGCGCCAGCTTTGCCACCTATGAGCACTGAGCCCTTGGCCGAGTTACTTAACCTTGGAAGCTCAGCTTTCTCATCTATAGTCAACAAATAGTCATCAGACACTTTCTACTTGCTAGACACTGTACTAGGCCTAACGATACATAAGTGAACAAAAAGCAAAGAAATCCATCCCTGTTCTTAACAGCGTTTCTGGGCCAACAAAAAGACTTTAGTAAAATTACATGACACCCACTTTGCGAACACAGTGTTAGGACTAGAGAGAATGTATAAATGCAAATAACACACTTTTACACACACAGCTGGCAAATAATAGTAGTACTCTTAATCATTCAAAACCCAGTCAACTATTCATCTTCTGTGATTCGTTCTTACACTCAGTTTCCTCTCAAGAGAAATCTGGAGATACATCACCCTCATGTTACCACTCAGTCTACAAGACCTTCTCATCCTCTAAATTCTCCTTCATTGTCTCTATTATACCTGTGGTAACCGATGGGGGACTGTGTGGAGTTATCTCTATTTGTTACAGTTCCGTTATACAATGCAAGCATTTTATCTCCAAATTAAATCTAAGTTTTTTAAGAGTACAGATGAGGCTTTAGGTTTCTGTGTGGACTAAAGTTCCTAGCACATACTACATATCTGTTGATTTAACAAGTCCAGCCCTACAAGTCCAACTCTATGAATCTCCGTGGAGTACTTGAAATGACTCCAGCATGTTCTCCTCCCACACAGAAAGCCAATCTAGCCAAGAATATTGGGAAGTGGAAACATCATTTCGCACTTACCCTCTTTTGTGAGTGCCCCCGCCCACTTTCCTCTTTGGGTGCCAGAACATTTCAAATCCTACAGAGCCCAGGAAAAGGCTGGTTTCAGCAGCTGACAAGAGGGGGGTAAAATGTTGATTAAGAAGAGAATAACAAATTTAAAGAGCCAGAGCCAGAGTGCTTGAAAAAGAAATATTTTAAAATTGAAATTCTAAAAGGAGCCTTGATTCTTGGAGTATGTTTATTTCCCCCTCAAACTTGGGAGATTTTCCAAAGGAAGTTAAAACCAAAATACTTCCCACTAGGAATGGGAGTCATTGGCTTGCCAAGTTTAGAATCTGCTAACTCATTGGGTTTGAGATTTGGATGCAGTCACAAAGAATACTGTCACATTTTCCCCAAAGAAATGATTTCTGGTTTCAAAGCCTTAAAGTGCTGTAAGATGTTAAATTGTACTCAAGTAATACTTTATGAATGTTAATACTAAAGAATAAAAACACAAAGCTCACATTTGATGTCAGTTCGTGTATGTTTGAAAACAGATGAGAAGGCTATATGGTAAGAATTTGACATTGTTTCAAATGCCTGATACTAAGAGGAAAAAAAAAGAAGGTGATATTCAAAACTACATGGCTGGATTACAAGCAGTCACATTTACAGAGATTTCTTACTCTATCGTGTCCCCAAAACTGTTGAAACTAAAGTTCTAAAATGAGCTTTGGCATGTCCACCTCCACGTATCCACGCACTGACCATTCAACTCCTTAATGTCTCTTCATAAGTTGATTGATTACCCATATTTTACTCCCCATTTCTACTAAATTCCATAGATACTATCCGAACAACAGTAGCCTGCCAGGTACGACCTCATCTTCCATGAGGACCTAAAAAAGAACGTCATAGCTCAACCCTTTAGAGTCATAACTCCGTGCGGGAGACAGACGTCTCTAGCCACAACACCAAGAGTGGCACAAGCCGGATGGTGGAGATACACACACTGTGTTAGGTGAGAGGAGACTCACGGGTGGGACGGTGCTTGATAGACAGTCTAAACACAAGTGAGGGAACTAGGAAGGCTTCGAGAAGAGATGGCCTTTGATCAAGTGTGAAGAAGAAATATTGTGGGGGACAAAAGCTTTCCAGATAGAATAAATCACTAGAAAAAAAAAGTTCAGAGCATTTGGTGGGGGAGAGTATGTTGCTGATGCCAAGACACGAAGAAACAGGAGACACTTACCTGAGAAGCGTCAGGGAACTGCTCGTGAAAAGACGGAAAGCACCAGGGGTTCCGCCTGGTAACTCGTTGTGGTTGTGGGGCTCAGCTGTAATGGTAGACTCTCAAGGGGAAAGTACTATATAGATTCTGATGCACAGAAGATAATGAGAATCACTTCCGAAAGAGTAGTGCCAGTTGCCACACTCCAGGGACAAGTCTAGGGAAAGGAGGGAAGAGGGCAGGACTCAGGAACCACAGCACATAGGGAGCAACAGATGGTGGTACCAGCCCCTCCTCCTCTAGGTGGCGGCCACTGGGTGGTACAGTGTCTGTCATGACCCAGGACTGTGACGCTGTGGCCCTGAGGTCACCTACGACACCATTCGGAACCATTCGGTCAACCATTTTGGTTTCTCATTTACATAAGATAACAAAAGTGGTCTCCTTAGTTTTTGACTTCTGTCTACTGATTCTTTCAAGTTCCACAGAGCTGGACCTCTTCATGTGGATTGAAAGATGACATAGCAGATGTCATCACACACGCATTTTGGTTATAACAAGACCGTCTCATAGGAATGCATCACCACATATTTTAGATTTACAAATTGAAAGCATTTTCATATTCATATTTGGAAACTCATAATATTACTCATAAGTACTATAACTAAGAAGCTATTTGATAATTATTTTTACATACTTGGAAAAAAATAAAATGATGCTATAAACCTGAAATAGAGTAAGAGATCAAAGGTAGGAAACAGATTATGAAACTAACAGTTTATCCTATTCAATTTTTTTTTATATCCATTTTGGAAAAGAATTTTCTTTGGTAGCTCACATGAGAGCTACTGACAAAAAATTTGCACAAAGTACCTAACCCCAGCACCTCCCTCTCCTTCACTCTGCCTCCAACCTTCTAACTCACTCCTACCATTTCTTTTCCTCCAAAATGTGAAATATATTTTTCAGCATGTTTTTATGATGTAATCAGCAGTGTAATTAAGATTCTATCTAACGCAGTTTTACATAGTCCTTATTCCTCCTGTGTGAATAGAACTTGCAACAGTGGAAATGAACAGGGATTATTTTTTGAAGGGTTGTCTGGCTTCCTTCTCATAGCACTCCAAAACGCTCTCTTCTTTCCTTCAAGAATTCATTGTCTAATGAGTGGGAAAAAAAGCGCCAAAGAGAAACAAACATGTAAAAAAAAAAAAAGGGAAAGAAAAGAAACAAACATGTTCCAATAAAAAAATTTTTTAAAGCATGAAAGAATTAGAAAGACCAACAATTATGTCTCAGAGTCCATCCTGCAATACACATGGGTCAAGGTAAATCCAAAGCACAGCAAACTGTTTGAACATCTAGATTAAAATGTCATATAAATGCTATGATTATTCCATTTTATTAATAAAGGGAAGGTTGCCGAAGCCAGCCAGCCAAGGGTTGTAACTCCAAAGCCTGTGGCCTCACTCCTTTACTCAGATATGTTCCCAGATATCATTAATCACACGACCTTCAGAAGCAAACACAGGCATGCGCCACGTAACAGCATCTTGGTCAATGATAGCCACAGATACTACGATGGACCCATAAGATGATGTTGCCTGGCGATATCACAGCTTTCTTAGTTTGTGAATGTACATTCTCTGATGTTCATGCTGTGACAAAAAGTATCTAGTGATGCATTTTTCAGTACACAGTTCATTATTAAGCGATGCATGATTGACTATACATAATCTTTTTCTTCTCTTGATTTCCTGATTGTCCTTTATGCCACTTCAGTGAAGGAAAATGTTCATTAGATCACATTCACTAACTCTAGGAAACTGATCACACTGTTGTAACAAGCCTTTGTTTCTACATCATTACATAGTAATAGAGGCATTTTGTATCTTTCTGAACATTTCCCCCTTCTGCAGAAGAAACTATACAATTTAGCAGAGGAATGAACTTGACTTTTAGACCAAACTCTGCCACATGTACAATGACCTTGGTATTTTAGGTTCCAGATGACCGGGGGCATTTGAACCAGACCCTAGATGTCCTCCAACTCTATAATTCTGGCATTTATATTCCTCATATTAATCCAACAAGAAAGACTTTATATTATATAAAGCATTTAATCCAAATTTTGGGGCTAGACATAAAATTTAGGAATCCACACATTAAAACTTCATTGCTCCAGAAAGTAATAAGACTCAGCTATCCTATTAAATTCTTATTGTTCTTTAAAAAAAAAAAAACAAACAAACAAACAAAAAACAGGTCCTATCTATCTTCCCTTCCATCTACTAGTTCTTGCTAATTCCAAGTCTATGATTTCAACTGCCTTTATTGGCCATCCAAAAGCCTATGATTCACTGGATAATTTAGCATTTATTTTCAGACCCAAAATAGAACTCTGCCAGGCCCCTCTCTGTGGCTTTCAGATGTCCCAAATCCAGCCAAGCCCGAGATAGCTATTAGCACGGCCATCTGGTCTGTAAGTGCAGATGAACACCGCTGCCTGAGCCATATCTCCAGGGGGAGACACATGTTTGCCAAGAGGCAGAAACAACTGCATTTGTCTCCCTTCTTCAAAGCATTGCCTACAAGGCTCCCCCACGCCATACAGTTGTAGCACTTCTTCAAAATATTCTTCCTGTGCCACCAATTTTCCGACTCTCTATAGGAATATATTTTATAAATTCAAATATAAGATGCTCCAAACCCCTAATACCAAACAGAATTGAGGGCTGAAACTTAGATTCTTAATACTGAAAACAAAATGCATGCAATTTTATAAAAGTGTCATGGCACATACTCTCAAGCACACTTTAATATTCAAGTTGAAAGACTCCGAATGCTTTTATTCTCATAGGAAAGAATATACATTTTCATTCTTATATATTTTTACAACTGAAAAGCATCCAGCTCTCAGAATTTTACAACTAAACCAAGAGTTTCTGGCCAAGTTAGCCCCATTATTTTAGCCCAGATACTTAAACTAGTGGCAAAGTTTTAAGGACATACAAAGATTTCAAGCTGAGAAGCAGCTAGAGATAGGAGAGTCGAGGCATCAGGCTGAGACCACACTTGTTGAACCTCGATAAAGCCACAAGTCCCTCATAGCCAAGGGGCAAGAAGAACTTTCACAGATTCCTGAGAAATTCATCTAAAGAGGAAAAACGATTAGATTGTGTTTATTCCAAGTCGTCATTGCTGGAGACAATTCTCTATGATCTCTTGCAAGCAAAAGCAAAGGCCTTAAAAACTTTGTTCCATGTTGTCTTTTCAAAGAAGTTTTTATAGTAAACAGCCCGTATAGTTTCGTAACACAGCTTCAGCTACCCGACACTCTCACTAATATTAATGCCAGCTTTCTTTATGCTACAGTGTCTGGCTTGATATGGAGCTACAGCAGCGGAGTTTTATTCATTGTTTTAATGACTAATCATTTGAACGTCTTTCTATATGTTTATTGGTAATTAGGTTTTCTTCCATATTACCTTCTGGAAAATTTAGGGATTTATCTTAATATAAACTAAACTTGCTCATTAATATCTCTTATTTCAGAGGCTGGGAATTTAGCTCAGTGGTTAGAGTGCTTGCCTAGCAAGCACAAGGCCCTGAGTTTGATCCCCAGCACCAAAAAAAGTCTTATTTCAATATAAAATTGAATTTGTTGAAATATTTTATCTTTGATGTTTGTATCTACTTTATGAGCAATTAGATTACATTTTCCAGTTTTTAAATATTCTTATCAGATGTATATAAAAATACGGGCTCTCTTCATACACTATTTTCGGAATAGTTTTCTATTTCTTCCTGTGTTAAGGATGACGTTTTGGTAAATTTATTATTATTTTGTTCTGTATGTAGGAGGATATATAGGTGCAGTGATACGAGCCTGAAATTTTTTCTATATTTGTTTTCAACTGCTTAAAAATATAACATTATTCATGCATTCTGCTTCTTCTATTAGGTTCCTCGTCCGGAATCTGAACGCATCAGAGACAGACAGACCAGAGATGCCGTTACAAGGGCATCTGCAGTGGGGTAGGAAGACTCGAGAGGGAACAAACTGCAACTCTGGCCTTTGCTGAACTTCAAATAAGATGTGACCCAACAGAAATCTGTTTTCAGAAAGACAAACGGAACTCCTTTCAGGCCGTTCTTTCCACAAAGCAAAGCAGCAGGCAGGTGGTAACTCTTTCCTAGTGACGACCTTAGTATCAAAGGGGAGAAGGGGTTCTGAGCACCAATTGGCAGCTGTCTGTCCCACCCATACCCAGCTGAGGACGGGTGCATATTCTGGCCCTAGTATAAAGGAAAGTTTTCCTAACCACCTGTGCCCAGGCCGCGCTGACCTGGTCTCGCATCCCATGTAAATCCTGCAGTACAAAGTCTTTCTTCCTCCCTCACTCCACTACAACTACGAGGAAATTCGGGTGCTGTTAGCACACAAGCAGATACAGAAGGGAAGTGCGCTCAGCTGAGGACCAGGAGAAGTTGAGGCAGTGCAATATTATGGGGGCTGAAGTGGCTTAACTTACCTCAAAAATACTTAGACATAATGTTCAGGGAGTGGAGTTTCACATTAGCAGGTCTATGTATTTAAGTATAGCTGCTCTTTGACCTTATTTGTACCTATAAGCCCAAAGATATAATGAGGCATAACTACTGTCTACTAATGAGTAATACAGTGAAGTTACATTCCTATATTCACCGTTCATATCTCTACCTGCCTCCCTCCAAACTTGCCTCCTCAAAACAAAGGAGCTGCTCATCAGACTGACCAGAAATGGACAGTCTTTGTGTACAAGTTTGCAGCTCATAATGTTTACATTCACTCTCTAAAGTTGGTATGTATGCATAACACATCTTAATTCCTTTTTCCATACTCCTTCCCTTCCATCCTTCCTCCCTCCCTCTAGCTCTTGATCCCCTTTCACTTCAAGAAGGCTCTATCTCCCTACTTCCTATTATCTATCTTTTATTTTGTTCTTTATCTATATTTTGGGTTTCTCATATAAGAAAAACCATGTAGTATTTAGACAACCATGCGATATCATCTATCTAATTTATTTCACTTAACATTACGGTCTCAAGGTGCACCCAGTTTCTCACAAATGACTCAAGATTATCCTTCTTTGTAGCACAGTAGCACTGTATTGTGTGTAAATATCACATTTTCCTTATCCATTCATAGACTGATGGATGTATAGGCTGTTTCCAAGATTTAGCTCTTACGAATTGTGCCGCTGGAAACATGAGTGTGTGTGTATCACTGTAATATGATGTCTTTAACTCTTTCAGGAAGATACCTAGAAGAGGAAGAGCTGAGTCAAATAGAATTTCTAGTTTCAGTGTTTTGAGGGCTCTCCATACTGATTTCCATGGTGGTTGTACTTGTTTGCATTCCCACCAACAGTGCAGAAGGGCTCCTTTCCCCCCACGCCAGCCTGGCCAGCATTTGTTATTACTTGATTTCTTGATGGTGACCATTCTTTCTGGAATCTCACTGTTGTTTTAATTTGTATTTCTCTCACGGCTGGCAATGTGAAGGACCGGGGAGGGAGGGAGGAAAAAAGTATGAAAAAACAAATTTAGACGAATTATGCACATGTACCAACTCTCCACAAAGAATGTAAACATTATGTACTGCAAACATGTACTAATAAAGAAACTGATCTAAACAGAAAAACGGAGAGAGTGATTAGTCATAGTCACTTTGGGGTAGAATTCCTGCACCCTGCGCCCTGCACGCGTGGCCTACAAGTCAACCCCTTCTCAGACGGCCCTTCCCCTCCGTGCAGCAGCGTTGAGAGCTGAGCTGGCGCGCAGCGCCCCCTGGCGGCCTGCTCCGGACTCATTTAGCAGATTCTATGCGGTCCTGTCCAGGCCGGCGCAGCCCCAGCCCCTCAGCGCAGAACACCAAAGCCTAGTGGTCTCAAGTGGGCAGGGGCCACTAGGACAGAAGACGTTCCACTTCAGCCTTGGGTGTAAGTCAGATGCTCCGACCTGGCCTCTGAGCAGAGCTCTACCTTGCAGCATGCGTGTTTCTGCAGCTACAAACCATCTGGGTGTTTAATACCCTTCCAGCCCAAGAGGAAGAAATAGCTCTGCATCCTCTGCCTGCCCCCATAATGCCACTATAATTCTATCAATTTTTAAGAATCTAAAGATAGACATAAGGATAATTTAAGTACTTTAGGACAGGAGGATCACAAAGAAACTTTCTATATACAAGTCTGTACTGAACTTTCCTTCCAGGATGATACTGTGAAAGGTAATGCGACTCTCAGACTCTTCCTGCCAAAAGAAATTCCTCAGAGGGGATCTGTTTACGTCCATGCTTCTACTGGAAGGGATTCATTAATGTGATTTCCACAGGCAGCTTGGGACCAGGCTCCCACCCACCACATATCCCCATTGTGCATAGCAAATACACTCGTTTTATGTACATCTAGCCAGAGTACATACTCATTTTTGACCATGTAATATTAAAACAGTCATCTATCTCTTTTGATGGCTATATCAAAAACATATCCCCACTTCTGCACTTTCTAAAAATTAACACTCAATATTTTATTATATGTTTCAATGTACCTGTTTCTGCTCTGATTCTTACGCACTCTATTTCTGCTCAACGTTGAATTCGGTTAATAAGTATTGACTACCTATTGTACATCTTATATGTGTTCTGATAAATGCTGTGGAAATGCAAACGCGATTTCAAAGATTTCTCTTTCTTTCTTTTGCTTTTTTGTTTTGTTTGCTTGAGACAGGGTGTTGCTAAATTTTCCAGGCTAGCATCAAATTTGCAAATCTCCTGCCTCAGCCTACTGAGTAGCTGCGCTTACAGTCATGAACCATCATGCCTGTATTCTCAAAGAAACTTAGAATGTCCAGGAGCAGCTCAGAAAAGACCATCATAATCCAACAAAGCTGAGCCATTGGGAGCCCTACTCTAATTGGTTGGCAGTTGATATACATGAGGACATATGGGTTTGTGATCCTCTCTCCACTCGGATTTTCACTGTGGTTTCTGGGGGCTACACTTGAATCATCCCAGATGTTGGAAGTGATGTTGGTGGCAGATCCAAGACTAGGTTGTCACTTGGTATGCTAACTATAATAATTCATTACTAAAGTTGGGCTTGGAAAAACTGATTCCACTTTGGAATGTTGGCACTCAAATAAGAGTGACAAAAAAAAACACATGGAACATTCTCTTTTTTTAATTATTGTAGGCTCTTCTGTCATGTCATCTTGCACAGCTAAGTCATCACAACTTTAATTGCCTCACCACAGAATTCAGAGTTTCTGGAAGTTCCCAGCTCAACTTATATAACATATCCAATTAACCCAATTATCACTCGAGTATACAATATGATACACTTTATCATTTCTGGATAAGATTATACTTAAAAAGACATATAACATAGCACTTAAAATGCATTCTGTACATTAAAACTTCTATAGCTGAAATGAAATGCCTTGAATTTGTTTCAAAATATTTGGCTGCATTTAGACAGAATGAGTTTAATTAAAATAAGATTGTGTATGAATAATTATTGAAACTGGGTGATGAGTGCGTCAAGCTCATTATGTTTTTATTTACAATTATGTGTCTGATTTTTAATAATTTTTGAAAGATACCTGTAGTTACTAGGACATCAACTCTATGCTCTAACTATACAGCTGTCCTCTCAAAGCTACTAATTTATCATAAATATTTCATAGTGCTTCTCTAAATGTTGCTATAAGAAATATCATTTAACCAATCAATAAATGTTTGTGTTGCTATTTTATGTAAGCACTATGGCAAATTAACAGTCAGGTATATATCCAGCCTCCAAATAGCTTCTAACCTAATAAAGAAAAAGGTTGAAAATATGTAAGAATAAAACAGGAAAGTGTTAAGTGTCATAGTTCAAGCTCTGCAGGAGAGGAAGTTACATGTCTGAGATGAAGAGAGAATTGGCCAGGATTCCTGAGTCCACTGCAAGATGCTTGTCATAGTCTGACTCACCCTAATGAGTCTTTCATGTCTTCTACTTGTTTGTGTGTGTGCTTATGTGCACACACAAGCACGTAAATGAAAAGGACATGCCAAATCCAAAACAGACCCAAATATGTGTAAAGCTCACCTTCGTTCCAAGTTGGTTAGGTGGAGGAACCAAAGCGCTTTGTTAGACTAAAGAGAGGCTGAAGCCTATCACCCCTTCCCCCAGAAAAGGGCAAAGGAGCCCCACTGACCTCAGCCCCCCAGCTCACACCTTCATTTAGGCCCAACAGACTGCAACACTCTGAAAGAGAAAAGAAGACACAAAAGGTGACCTTAAGCAAAAGTCTTACTGAGGAAAGAGGCCATTTTGCCTTGAGACCATGAAGAGCAATTTAAAGTATTCAAGCCAGGTCTCCTTTCTCCTGCACTTTCTTTCTGGTAGCTCTCTGCGCTGTCTGGGAGTCACAAGAAAAGTAAGTTGTTTCCTCTCAAACAGGAACATAACCCAGAGTTCTCTCCAGCTAGAAGAGTGAAAAATAGAGACTGAATCCCAAATGTGAGACAGTCACAAGAGAGAATCCTAATTCCAAAAAGATAGCTTCTAAATTTCAAGCCACCTATAAATATGCTTTTAACCACTTCCATTTTTATATTAAAATGCCCATGTCTATTGCTATTGTCCCACAGTGTCTCTGAGGAACTCATTTTGTCCCCAATCCAGGTCACCACTACTCTCTCCTCTTCCTGTTTGGAAGTGAGAAAGAGAAAAAAAAAAGATAGATAAAAAGAACCTTGATTTCCCATTACAGGAACACATGGGACATTGAACAAGCTACTTATCCCCTGTTGGAATCCAGCATGTCTTATAATTGTTTCCTTTGTGCATTTTTATCTTTCTTACAGGAAATTAAAAAGAAAAGACTTAAGGGCTATCGCTATTTCTGTTCTGATCTGGATTTTTAACTACAATTTCATTTCATATTCTTTTAATCTACACACACACACACACACACACACGCATGCACGCACATGCACACACACACACCATTATTTTCTGGATGATCGAGAATGAACCAGTCTCAACTCTCAGTGACCCACGAATATGAAAGGCTCAGAGCCACCTCAGTATATTTGCTGTGCAGACTCACTGCATTGACATAAATGTGTGAAATGAAGTCATATATTTTAAGTTACTCCATCCATGAAGATAGATTTTCAAGCACAGCCTCTTATTGCCAGCCCAGCTGTTTGTTTCATATTATAGTCCAAAAGCCAACTTTCAAGGGCAATGCAAGTTTCATTATGCATCACTGTCTGAAAAACAATGACAGACCAGCTAAGCAAAACTCCAGGATTGTACAGGCTTTACATGGTGTTAAATCTACCACAAGGACACCATTGATGGGGACTACTGAAAAAATGCCATACGTAAAAAAAGTTCCAAACCTGAAAAAAGTTCCAAATGTTACAGAAGGGGTTTTTTTTCAACTATAAAAGTATGTCATTGGGCCAGTACGTTTGACTGAAAACAAAATGAAGAAAAGCAAAGTTTGCCACAGGTGTCAGCCAGTCAAGAAAACCAAATCTTATGTCTAGCTTATGCAAATCTTTAGCAGCATAATTCACATTAAGTGTTGGAAGGCATGGAATAAAGAATCCACTTCTCTTTTCAGCTTAACTGTATCGTTGTACATGCCACTGATTCTTTGGAATGGAGAAAATGAGGGTGAATGGAAACCTACTTAGTCTCCGGGCTACTGACATTACAGACTGTTTCTATTCCAGCTAGAGAAACTCTCCTGAAGTTGTGTGTTTAGCTGGAAGCAGGAGATACATGAGTAGACAAAGAAGGCAGGAGATAACTGTTACTTCCACAACCTAAACTTAACGTACATTATATCGAGCTAGACAATCAAATTGTCCTTTGGAACTATCATTCTTCCCTGAATATGTAGACAATTTAGCGAAACAAAGAGTATGTTCATATACTTAGGGAAAACATTAGGAAGCCTCCCGAGAATTTAAAAAGAAAGAGAAATCCAAGCGCCTTCCAAAACTACATGAAATGCACATACACAGCTACATGAGTTAACAGACAAAGTCAAAAGTCATAGGTGAAGTACTGAGTTTATCTACGAATCTTTTTATTGGGAAAAAATTTGTTCTAGAGCCACAGCTGGTATCTGATTTTATCCGGTAACATTGAACTTGAGTACTGGAATGTTGTGAAGTAAATACTACTAAGAAAAATGATTTGTAGAATTGGAATTTGTAATAATCCTTCACAATGAGCGAATCACCTTAGGTCAGCAGTATCATTGCTGATAGTATATGTGTATGTGTACAAATGAGCAATTAACAATAGCTATATCCACTCGATTTGCTACCTTTTAAAGCATTAAATGTAAAGCTATATGTTTAACAATCTTCTAGAATGTGTGCATCCTAACTAATCAACCTTGTGAACTTTTCGTAGTCTTATTCCTGCTCTAGTAGAAAATGTTTTAAATAACTGCTTTTGCAGGGTGAAAATGTAATTCTTTTCTCCTTGACTTCTAACTCGGTCTACAGGCATGTATTCAATGCTATTTTCCACTTGTTCATAAACAACACATTTTTCAATTATGTATGTTGCTCAGTTTTTATCTTCTCGCATGGTCACAAGAGAAAACCTGAGAAAAATAAAACCACAGAGATTTTTGTGGCAAATGCACCAGAGCCAGTGAGGTTGTTCTTTACAACCTAAGACCTTAATTCATTAATAGATCTAGCCCTGAGACCAGCAAGGCTCCTTTGAATCTTCCTGTTTATACACAAGTTAGTATGTTTAGAATGCTAGAGATTTCACTTTAACTAATTTTAGCTAAAGATCTAAAACTACATAAACAGGAAGACCAAAAAAAATTAATTTACTAACTAGACCCAATTTAGATGTAACAATAAATCAAACGTCAGATTTAGAAAAGACAAAGAATGTTTTTATGTAACTGTGTATATTAGTTTAATCTTTATAAACTATTTTAAATAATGTGTCAGCATATTGAAACTAATTTAAAATAGAGTAGTTGAGTGATTTCTCATAATATCATAATGCAGTTAAGAAAGTGAAGTCTATTCAATAATCAATAACATTCTTGCACACAAACAACAGACTCACTGAGAGAAATTAGGGAAACAACACCTTTCACAATAGCATCCAAAAAAATGAAGTATCTAGGAATCAATCTGACGAAGGAAGTAAAAGATCTATACAATGAAAACTACAGTACTTTGAAAAAGGAGACTGAAGAAGATATGAGAAAATGGAAAGATATCCCTTGCTCCTGGGTAGGAAGAATCAATATAGTGAAAATGGCCATATTCCCAAAGCTGCTATACAGATTTAATGCAATCCCAATTAAATTACCAATAGCATATCTCATGAGAATAGAGAAGACAACCCTAAAATTCATTTGGAACCAAAAGAAACCTAGAATAGCAAAAGCAATTCTGGGCGACAAAAGCAAAGCAGGGGCCATCACAATTCCTGACCTAAAACTGTACTGCAAAGCTACTGTAATAAAAACAGCATGGTACTGGCACAAAAACAGACCCCAGGACCAATGGAACAGATTAGAAGATGAAGAAACAGGTCCAAACACTCTCAGTCACCTCATCTTTGACAAAGGGGCCAAACAACCTCACTGGAAGAAAGACAGTCTCTTTAATAAATGGTGCTGGAAAAAACTGGCTCTCCACATACTGAAGATTAAAATTAGACCCGTATCTTTCCCCATGCACTAAGCTAAAATCAAAGTGGATCAAAGATCTAAATATTAAAACAGAAACACTAAATCTATTGGAAGATAGAATAGGTAGAACACTTGAAGACATAGGTGTAGGCAAGGACTTTATGAATAAATCCCCAATTGCCCAGGAAATATCTCAAAGAATCAACAACTGAGACCTGATCTTATTAAAAAGCTTTTGCACAGCAAAAGAAACACCAACAGAGTGAAGAGACAACCCACAGAGTGGGAAAAAATGTTTGC
>PVJO010008296.1:0-76116 GCA_004026905.1 Hystrix cristata | reverse complement strand
ACTCGCAGCCGGCCGCAAAGTAAAGTGAGGAAAATGCAAGGAATGTATGCAAATCAGCAATGCAAACAAGCAGCTAGTTAAGCTTCTTCCTGTATCTATCTAGGCTACCTGCCCTCAGGGCAGCCCACACTCTAGATCCAGCTATCTCTTACCACATGAGGCTTTGGGGGGACATCTAGACACAAACCATAACACATGGAAACACTACCACACATCTCAACTTTTTTTTTTAAACCAAGAACATGCATTGGTACATTTTACTTATAATGGTCACATTCATCACATTTATTTTGTACCTGTACATGATGCATCTTGGTTCTCCCCTCTCTTCCCCACCCCTCCCGTCTGTTCCCTCCCTATTTACAGCAGGTTTATTCATAATTTTCCCTTTCCCTTCCTGTTGCCTTTCTGCTTTTCCCCTTCTTTCTTTCTAGTACTCCTCTCCTTTGTATATTATCTTCCTTTTATATAATATCTATTACACCTTTGTCCTTATTTAGTTATGGTTTCTCATATCAGAAAAACAATTTGATGTGTACTCATGAGTGTCTGATTTATTTCACTTAAAAGTATGTTCTCAAGGAACATCCATTTACATACGAATGACTCTAGTTTATCCTTTTTTATGGCTCATCTCAACTTTTAAATAGAAAAAAAGACCTTTTTAATTATGTACCCAAGACCTGAGAGGAATCCATGCAAATTTTCACAATTATTCACACAAGTAGTTTAGTGGTGAGTGCACCTTACTAATGGAAGCTTTGATAATTTTATTTCCTAGTTCAACAGAAAATGATAACGTTTTATGATATATATAAAGCAAGGTCATTCTTATCAGTAATTTCTTTGAAAGAGGAGGAAAAAGGCAAAATCCTACAAGGTAAAGCAAACTATGAAACAAACAGTGACCACGATGTTCTCAAAGTAGAAATGTGTCTTTTATTTTAACTTTATAATAGTGAGCTGCCCATCAAATGTTTCACATTTTGTTCTATAGTCTAAAAATTAATTAACAGCTTGATCAGACTAATGGATGGAATGTTCACATCCTCAATTATCAGCCAATATAGGTGCATCCCAAAGCCCTTCCTGAAATGGGAAAAGCCGGGTGGCCATTTCCACATTCACAAGGGAGGCAATGGGTAAGAATTCACAACTGAGACAATTACACTCCTGATCCTCTGATCATACCACCCTTGAACACACTGGGTGAGATGAAGGTCTACGTAGCAGTTTTTGTCCCAAATCATAACCAGTAATCTAGTAAACTGCCATGAGCCCTATTATTACCAATAAGTAATCACAATGATTAAAAAGTTACTTGCAATCCTGCAGAATTAGGCATAAATTGTTGTAAAACAAAAAACAAGCCTGTTTTGTCAAAACTGGCAGTGTAAAGGCTGCCCTGGAAGTGTCTGAGTCATCTGTGATGCCAAGTACCCTCCATAAACTCTGAATGCAGTTAGGCTCTGCAACCCGTCTGGAATCTGACATACACACCTTCCTCACAGGTCAATCTGTGATCGTCACTCAGCCAAGTTCAACTTCAGCTTAGTAATTCTTACACTGGCTATGTCTCTGGTCTATAGGATAGTATGAATAACTCAAACCAAACCAACAGACAAGAGACCACTTAGGTTTAGTGTTACCATAGCAGCCTTTTGTAAGTTTACTAACAACTTTAGCCTAATCCCAATAAAGCCTGATAACAGTTATAAGAATTCATTAGGAAGTTTACTGGGGGTACCATTATACCTATGCCTCTATGAGTCCATATAGAGATATAGTGAGTGAGTGAGTGAGTGAGTGAGTGAGTGTGTGTGTGTGTGTGTGTGTGTGTAGTTAAGAGTGAATTTGGATTGCCTTAGTAACAGCTGTCTGGCAAACTGGACATGATAGCGTTCTCTTTTCACAGATCTTGTTGGCACATTCCATGCAGAAGACACCGAAGGATTATACATTCAATATGAGTGAAGTTTAAAACCATGTATTTTATGATAATAGACCTTTAACTTAAGATGGCCAAATCACTGATATTATATATTAGCTGTAAAGAGAATTATAAGAGTTTTATTTTTCTCATATTAAAAGTTACTTAATAAAGACTTGTTTTCATTTAAAAAAAAAAAAAAAGTGAGCTGCCCAATGAACCCAGACAGCAGTGAGAGCAGATCAAGACAGGCAATGGGGTGGGACTACAGGGACTGCCAGATACTTCACCTCAGTCCCAGTTTCTCCTTAACCTCACACTGTTCATTCTGAGTACAAGAATAGAAAATAAAATGGAAAAACATCACTCACTACGTTCTGCTAAGATATCCTATAAAAATGGAAAGAAGTTTCGGGTAACTACCTCCTCAAATGACTTAAGGGGAATCATAGTTTAAACAAATCTTTTAACTGCAATAAGAATAATCCCTTCTAAAACAAAAGTATGAAAAGGAAAAGCAGATAACTATTGTAAGTTTCAGGTAAAATGAATCTTTCCATTCCTGTAAGAACTTTTCCACTATCTTTTGAGTACACAAAAGTTTTCTCCTCAATTCTCCAAAAATCTCATGCAGAAGGATGAAAGATATCACCCGTGTTGCAGATGAAAAACCAAAAGTACAGAAAAGATTAAATGATTTATGACATAGGTTATGCCATTACTATACTGGGAACAAAGCCCAACCTGCTCCTCCTCAAGTGCATTACAGATACATTAATAAATATTGATGAAGTCATTAAATACTAAACCTGGTCTTATGTTCGAATTACACGAATGGGAGGCGCTTGATAGAAAAAAAAAAAGCAACACTTGAAACTACAGAGGTGGGAAGTATAACAAAGTGGTCCAGTGCTTACCCACCATGCATGAGGCCCTAGGTTTGATCCCTGGCACCTCCATAAGGAAAGAGAAAAAAATTCAGAATCCTTATTCTAGACTTCCTTAAAATCTACTTTTCAACCTTTACTAGGTATACTAAAGTTTCCAGTTAAGAAACTGGTCACCAGTGAGGTGAGAAGCACCATGGGAAAATGTCAACCTGCTGAGGAAAATAAGAGGGGAAAGACAGGAAGCTGGGTCTCTACAACATGGGTTAGCCACTCTACTGATTCTGGAGCCATCTACCTCCAGACTTCCTACTGTGAGAGATTAGTAAATGTCTGACTTTATAATTGAAAGAAGGAAGGGAGGGGAACAAAGGAGAGAAATAAGTCACAAAGCTTTACACAGGATCATAAAAAATATCTTTTTTTCCCTAGGACCACAAATGGTTGAAAACTTGAGCCTTCTAAAGAGCTGGGCATGAATACTGAGCTATGAAGATACACAAGGCGGAAGTATCTGGAAACATCTGGCTGCCTGTAGTCTTCTGCAAGATCACAAAGTACTCAAAAATTCTTTGACCTAAAGAAAGGAAAAAAATATTAATATATATCCTTGACAAATTCAGGGTAAACATTCATCTTCATTTGAAAGTATCTAATAGTTGAAGACCCGGGCTGTATAAGTAACTCTTATCACGTGCCACACCATTTACTGTACTTTCCATAGAAATATCATCACATACTTCAGTAGTAGAAGAAATAACCTAAAAGTGCATAGCGGGAGCTATTTATGTCTAAGACTGATACAGTCCTTAAAACAGTCATAACACTAGTTTTATAATCTATTTAAATATCATACACCAGTAGTACGTGGAGCTTTAATATTGATAAAAACTACTACAGTTTAAACAATAGGAGTTTAACAAACTATTGCAGATTAGACATGTGGTAGATTTGTAATGTTCCTGAGCTACAAATTTCAATCATATGTTCACAATGTAAGTGGGTGAGGAAAGTTATCAAAGTTGTGATTGAACCTAGCCAAATGACCAACATCACAATGCAAGACGCTTACAAAAAAAATTACCCTGAAAAGACAAAGATTCTTGCCTTGCAAAATTGGTAGTTGCTTGCTTGTCGGTACAATGACAATTTTATTTATTTTATTAGTACTATAAGTGAATTTTATTCTATTTTTAACACCATTAAGAGTAGGAAGAGGTCACTTCACATGAATTTTCTATATATGCTTTACTTTACATGATGAGGAAAACAACTATGTATTATAGTGATGTAAAACGCTGGAGTTTTCAAAATATTCAGATATATCCCTTGTGAATATCCATCAAGTTGCTACTATTGTAAACAGCAGACATTTTGTAAAAGGATGAAGAAAAACTCAAGTTTCCCTCAAAACTGAATAAAATATTAAGGCTCTTCTTCAGACTTTAGATCACTAAGTTAATTACCATAGGTATAGGGATATTTGTTATATAATTTCCTTTACTATTGTCTCTAATGTTCATCAGTAGATTCTCTCCCTATGCCTTTATCAATTTGGTACCAGAGTATGATCAACTCCCAATTATTTGAGGGATAAATTAATTTTGATTTAGACAATGACTCACTGATCAAGCAATGTCAATTCATCTTTGACATGGTTCCAAACAAAACTCAAAACTCAAATCTCTTAATCTCAAAATCTCAGCTAAAAATAGACTAAGATCCATATCCTACAATTTTAAATATATTCCATATTGAATTTATTTGGAAAAATAAATTTACTTTTCAGTTTATTAAACTGTTTCTTATTAAAATATTTAGATAAGGGGGGAACAAAACAGAAGAGAAGGATGAGAAAGAACATATTACTGTAATTATTCCTGTCTTACAGATAAAGAAACAAAGGATAAAGAAGATCCTTATTTTAGCTCAGGCCACAAAGATAGAATGCAGGTCAGGGTTAGAATCTGAAGAGTCTAGTCTTCCACACTTTTAACCAGCTCTTAATGTAACTCTTTTTTTTTGCAGGGGGGGACAGTGCTGGGGATCGAACTCAGGGCTTTAGCAAGCACTGTACCACTGAGCTAAATCCCCAACACCTTAATGTAACTCCTGTAAGCTTTTCTGTCAGATAATTTTCTCACAAGTTAGTATACTTTTCAGACAAAACAAATACTAGTTTATCTGTCTACATCTACCTTTTCAACCAGACTTTCATGCTCATCTTTAAAGTCTTCATTAACGTCTAAGGTTAAGATAGGCACCTCTTGTAGATACTCAAAGTTGGTTCTGTTTCAAAAGAAAGAAATGAACAAAATCAGACAAGCAATAAATAAAAGCATTAAAAACTCATTCTTATATCACTGGAAAATCAAATGGGTGTCAGAGTTTATATTAAAGTTACTTCGCAAGTAATACAACTGACAGCCCCTTCCTTCTCATGCGGATTCACTATATAAATAAAAATTTACTATACATAAGTGAAAAATCTCAGACACAACAAATATGTAAAACTAGGCACTGTAACATGATGCTCTCAAAGAAAGAAACCATATGAAATGGAAATTGCATTTTTTGGTTTTGTTTTGTTGTTTGAAGCAGGGTCTCGCTACGTACTTCAGAATGGCCTTGAACTCAAAAGTGATCATCCTGCCTCAGCCTCCCGGGTGCTGGGATTACAGGTATGCGCTACCACGCCCACCTTGGACATTGCATTTTAAAAGTGAAGAGGGCTGAGGATGCAGCTCAGTGGTAGAGCACTTGCCCGGGATGCACGCAGTAAAATTCAATACCCAGCAACACCAAAGAGAAAGAGCAAACTAAAGCTGAGAAGTCATACAAGCCTCGGAGCCATCCAAGGCTGCAGGCTGGGAATGAGGCTGCACTTGAGGCACAAGTTGACTATGACAGTCACACTATTAATGCGACGCTGTGCCACACTACTTCACAGTCAGGAGCTAAGAAACAAACTTGAAATATATACATTCCAAGGTTTCCAGTAAATGCCAGAAACCACACATATGTGGACCCTTCTATATAATATACTGGTTGTTTCTTATATATACATATGCAAACTTAATTAATGGCTTTTCTATATTAAAAGTGCTTTTTGTAAATTAGGTTGAGAATGTTTACTTTTCACATAAAGGAGGGACTTCATAGCTTCTCTCTAGCATATGTGAATTCCAGCATTACTCACCACTCTTGTATTTTGGGGCCAGTGTGAAGTAAAATAAGGGTGACTTCATCACAAGTACTATGACACTTTGACAGCTGATCTGATACGCAGAGGGCTACAAATGACTCTCAGAGGGTAGTATATACAGCATGGATACACTGACAAGGAGGTGTACTAGCTGTACAGCTGGCTGTACTAGATAGGACAGGTTAGGGCAGTACAACACGGGATTTCATCACACTACTCAGAATGCTAAGTAGTTTTGTTTTTTCGTGACAGGGGGTCTAACTATACTGCCCAGACTGGTTGGTCTCAAACTGCTAAGCTCAAGTGATCCTCCTGCCTCACCATCCCAAGCAGCTGAGACTAAAGATAAGCCTAGCTTGGTGAACAATTTAAAACATGAATTGTTCATTTCTGAAATTTCCCATTTAATATTTTCAGAACAGGTTATTCTAGGCACCTGAAACTGTTGAAAGTGAAACTGAGGGTAATGGGAGACTACTGTATCATGGCAACTCCTCAAAGGGAGTACTAACACGTAATGTACAGATATAATCCTACTTTGTCACTTAAAGTAAATTCACATGTTAAGCCTTCTGTACCACTGGGCGACCCCAGTTATAAAACCTTAAGCCAGGGCTGAGGATTTAGCTCAGTGGTAGAGCGCCTGCTTAGCAAGTACAAGGCCCCGAGTTCGATCCCCAGCACCTCACCCCCCCCAAAAAGGAGATTAAACTAAAAAAAAAAAAAACCTTGAGGAAAATGAGTTCTTACTGTACTCAAGAGAGTCAAAATCACGCCTAATTGTAGGAGACATAAATAAATAAATAAACAGCTAAAAATAAAAAACATCACATGTTGCGACTCATGTCTTCCGAATGTTAGATCAGAGCCTGACAAAGGTGTTGAGAGGGAACAGCACACAGGAAGGAGGGGGCTTACTTCAGGGTCCTGTGCAGGAGCCAGCTCTCATGCTTATAGTGCAGCTTCTCTAAATATTCAAGAGGGATGCCTTGCTCTTCAGTTCTTCCTCGCAAACGTATCCTACTCAAGCATTTCTAAAGCAGGAAAAATAAAAATACAGGGAACAATTATTTTTGTTTGCTGCCATCAAAATTTTCTAGTGTCTCTTTAGTTAAGCTAGCCAAGATATATGTATTCCTTCTAAAGTAGTGAAATAGGTGATCTTCCCCTCCATCTGCTTTTTCAGTAATTTGGTGGCTAATTTCCCTTTCCAAAAGAAGTCAAAATAACTTAGTTTTCAGTATCCACACATAAAATATACTAACTAATGTGGGTTTGGTAGAAAGGGGAAGAAAAGTTTTACTAAACATCCGCTTAAAATTTTTTTTTAATTTTATTTTAATGGTACATTTTCGATGTACATATTGGTAACATTCATCATTGGTGTCCACTTAAAATTTTAACTGGCCATCTAACAGGTGTATCAAACCGTCAATCTCACTTTGTCAGTCCACAAATCTGACTGTCCCATGTCTGTGTCCATTAATATAAAACCACCAGAGGCCGTGGTTCCTAACAGGATGAGCGCTCGACACCACCACGACCAAAAGGACTTCAGGATGGTCTATACTATCCTGCCCTTGTATTACTGTGGCTGTTAAGCACTTGAAATATGGCCAGCAGGGTGACCAAGGAACCAAATTTTAAATTTGTATTTAATTTTAATAACTGCAAATCACATAGGTACATTGGACAAGTGGCTATAGATCATTTCTCCCAGAAAATAACAAATATATACAAATTTATGCACAATTTGTAGGAGTTCATAGACGCTTAAAAACTTATTCATGCATCCAAAGGTATAAGAACCAACAAGTAGAGAAGCGTTTGGCTAACATGCCCAAGACCTTCGGTTCAGTCCACGGTGCCATGAAAGACAGGAAGAAAGAAAGAAGAAAAATGAGCTTCCAACCTAAATAACACACATTATTTATATATTGCACCACATAAGCTGTGCTTCACAGTCCACACAGTGATCAAAATAGACTATGTTTAATGCTTTTTTTAAGTTTATTACAGCAAAAGACTCCTTGCCATTAATGCCCCGTAAAATACTTCCCCTTATTTCAAATACACTTATCCCATCATTTTTGCTCTTTCTGAAGCAGTCTGTTAGGCCTCTTTCATATCTCTAGGTACACTGTCATGGATGCCTTCATGTCTTGAATTGATTAAAAACATTCACCTTCCACAGTCTTTTCGACTTTGCGAAAGGACCAGAAATCACCAGTAACAGACCTGGTGAATAAGGAGGATGAGGACACACCACAGTGTTTTTAGGAGCCTGTCTTTCTGTTAGATGGCGCTTGAAGGCAGCAGTCACCATATTTTTTTATCACTTCATAAAGACATTCACAAAACAGGACATCCAGAACGCATTCAGCAAGTGGCAAGAAGAATTGGGTAAGTGTGTTCAAAGTGGAGGAGAGTGCTTTGTGAGGGATTAATGGCGATGTGTCTTTCACTGTACTAAATTTTAAAAATGTAAATATTCACTCATATATTTTGAGAAAAATATATTCTCATTTCAATAATTAACGAATCACTTAATCAAAAGATACTTAAAAAAAAGATATTAAAAAAGACCAATGAAATAAAATAGTAGTTTTGTATTCATTTTTAAGGTATTGACTGAATATTTCCAACACAATGAAATCTTTAGTATTCTTTAAGTTCTTTTGCAACATTTGTAGTTACTATGTATCTAATGAAAAATAATTCTTTTCAAAAGTAAAAGTGAATTTCCAAATTATTATGACTGCTAAATTCTGGCTCAACATGAAAAATGGAACAAAACCATCCCAATTTCTTTGAAAATGTAGTTTCAACAGTAACAGAGGATTCTAACTAATTTCGGGGTAGAAGTTATGACATTTACATTCATCAGACCTTGTGACAGAAACAGGGATTAAAAACCAGAGAAACAAGGCAAACACAAGCATCAAAATCAGAATACTTCCTACTGAATGTACGATCTTACTAATTAGGTAAATCTTATAAAAGGCATCCGCTTGATCTTCCCAGACTCATGACATAATACATAAATAGAGTTACTTTTACAACCCATCACAAAAGGCGTATTTTCGGGGAACTTCTCTGAACCTGTCTGTCTCTCTGTCTCTCAGTACTGGGGACTGAACCCAGGGCCTTTGCACTGAGCAACATCCCAGCCCTCCCTTTTTTGTTTTGAGACAGGGTCTCACTAAGTCACTAAGTTTCCTAGGCTAGGTTTGTGATCCTCCTGCCTCAGCCTCCCAGAATGCTGAGATTATAAGTGTGTGCCACTATGTCCAGCTTCTAAATCTCTTCTTTTTTGCAGCTGCCACTATTCCCTCTAACAAGTCACAAACAACCATAGAAGATTTCTTGGGATAAACATTCACCATCTTTTCCATCCATTCAGCAAATGTTTACCAAGCTGATACCCTGTACGCAGACTCTATCCTCAGCACTGGAAATTCAACAGTCGTTAAAATAACCAAGCCCTGCATCATGAAGCCTATACTTCAGAAGTTGCTACAGTACCTTCCTTAGTTTAGCTGTGACAGAATGAGAGCCTGTGAAAGTCAGGAAGAAATAAAAATGAAAACTAAAACAGACCTGGAGAAGAACAGAGTAGAGCCTAAAGAAGCAGCTTGCCAAAGCTGAGTTTCTTGTTTGCCGGGAAACTAGAACACTTTTATACTCACAGAGAGGAGTCTAGAGGCATAGAGGGGAGGACTGCTTCAGTACAGACCACATTAAGGATTTCTAAGTATTACTTTAAATTTTCAAAGGCGCAAACAAATTATTACAGGGCCTCACCTCTGGACTAGCTCGAAGATAAATGATTCCATCCAGTTCAAGACTTTGGCCAAACTGATTATTCATCCAATCATGCCAGTCTTGATATACTGTCCACTCTGTCTCATTCATGCAGTCAGATTCATACAAATTAGATGCAAAGATGTACCTGTGAAAGAGTATTCATTACTACACATACCATTTTGGGGTAGGGGGTGGATCTACTAAGTGAACATGAAGCTTCCTCCTACGCCCAGTGCCAAGCAGTCCCTCAGACAGCCGGAAACACAGGAGCATCTCCACCCGCAGAACATGCTCTTGGCCAGAAGTCCTCAGACCGCAGACTCCTGGAAGGCCGAGATGCTTTCAGAGGTTCTGGAAAGGCCGGCTTACTTCATATACTACTACATTTCAAGCAAAAAGACAGCCTGTATATGGGAACATAAACCCAGTTGTCTTTTATTAAATCAGACACTAAAGAGATCTGCAAAAAAGTAAAGCAGGCAACTTGTGTCACCACCCTTTGTTTTTCAAAGAAAAACACAACTTCTTATCCAAAGCAGGTTATCTATGCTAAATGAATTTTTTCTTTAAAACAGGGTCTCCCTAAGTACCCACTATGTAGCCTAGGCTGGTCTTGAACTCAGCCTCAGCCTTCCACGTGCTGAAATTACAGGCAGCCCCAGCAGGCCGTCTCCATGCTGATTTCTAGCAGCACGAACAGCAGCAAGACACAAAGTTCTCTGTGCTCCTCAGTAACTATGAAGAATGGAAAGGGGTCCTGGAGCCAAAAATCCGAGAAGCCCTCTCCTAAGCTACACTGGTGGTCAAAGGATCCTGGCGTATGCACAGCCATGCTAAGGCCCTAAGCAGGTTTGTCAGCCTGCTCCAGATGACAGTTTAGGGTACAGGTACAGATTTAACAAAAGCCAGTGAGAATTTCAAAAGAGCTGGAGGGGGAAAAAAAACTTTAATCACTTTATCCTTCTTTATCGTTCCCCAGAAGCTAGAGATTCTACATGCTAAACTTCCCAATGCCATTAGTACTAGAACGCTGGAGGCATTAAATGCCATTTCCAACTCCTCCTCTAATACTATTTGTGATTCCCAGGAAATAAGAAGAAAAGAAAGGAAGGAAGAAAAGAAAAAAGATGCCCAGCTCTAAGCCAGGACCCCGAACAGCCATGTATGAGCCACTTATACAAACCTGTCACTGTACACAGATCGTTCAAAAAACAGCACAGGCTTCTCCACATCTCTGAGCATGCTGCTAACAGAGGCAAGCTGAGCGCGAATCCGACTGAGACAGGCATATGACTGGAAGGTAAAGGACCACCGCTCGGGCTTCTCATACATCATCCGAAGGACGTTCCCGCCACTTTTCTGAGAGGTTGTCAGTTCCTAATTTGAATTTTCAGAAAGAAACAAGAAGCAAGTTAATGATGATAGCATTATTCTAACTTTTTAAAAGGCTCAAAAAGAGAAGTTGCATAAGTGAATGCATCATGATGAGCAAAACTGAGATGATTAAATCCCTTTCCTCATTCTCTTTCCCAGTGTATTTTTCAAGCTACCCGGTATTGAATGAATTTTTAACTCTTTCTCACAAGAGGTCATAAACAATCCATGGAAGAAATTATTTATTTGGTCAAAATAAGACTTTTTAAAAATTTCAATTAGTAGCCAGGCATGGTGGCACATGCCTGCAATCCCAGCACTCAGGAGGCTGAGGCAGGAGGACTGCCACAAGTATGAGGCCAGCCTGGGCTACACAGTGAGACCCTGTCAAAAAAAAAAAAAAATCTATTAGTTGTCAATATTTAAAAGATAAATAAAGATACTTGGATTTCTGTATTTTTTTTTAAAATAGAAAAACCAAGCAATATGGTGCTTGTATCTCCTCTTGGAAAAACTGGCTAGAGTCAAGTCACACACACATGCCTCTCTTAGGTGAAGCGTACGCTCTCCAGTGCATCAGTCTCTGCCATCCCCTAACGATCCTGCAGATCCTGAGTATAGGGACCCTCAACGGGTCCCATCTGATGAGCCGATCGTAAGTTAAAAATAAGCTCAAAATGCACCGAATGCACAGAGTCTACCCAGCTTCACAGCTCAGAAACACAGGACACTGAGGAGCTCTGCACACCCTCCTCGTGATCCTGCAGCAGGCTGGGAGCTGTGGCTCACTGCTGCCACCCAGCACCATGAGAAAGCCTCACACTGCATGCTGCCGGCCTGGAAAAGATCAAAAGCAAAAAGCTAAAGTAGTTTCCACAGAATACAAGTCACTTTGCACCATCAGAAAGTCAAAAGTATCACAAATGGAACCATCATACACCAGGGTAAATGGGGGACTAACTACATTCGGTTAGCTGCCTAGCCCTTTTATGCACTTGAATTTATAACTCCAGTCTTCTCATGTGACAGAATAGATCCTCGTCAAAATTTTATAAGTTAGTAATCATATTGTTAGAACCAATATTCCATATAATTAATATTTAATAAAAATAATTATATTAAAAAATAATCTCCTAGTTCTGTCGACCAAAAGACCTATGTAAGAATAAGTATAAATACCATCTGGATTATGATCCACAAATATTTTCCACTGAAAGGTATTCTGTGCCTGATTCCAGGTCTGGAAAAGGAAATGTACAAGATGAGCTTCACATTATCTTGTTCCAGTAAATATGAAAACTATCAGACACTACCCTGACTGAGTGAAGGGCCAAAGTGTCAGCACAAAACAGCTTCCACTGGTCCATTTGAACACCCAAAATGGAAAACAAAAAGCTGTGAGTTCATAATAATTAAAAATAACAACAAAAAACAAAACTAATCATGTTCAAGAGGATGCTAAGGCACTAATTATTCTGGAAAGTCATGTGTGAAGAGAAAAAATAGACAGCAAGCATTTTCTATAGACATATTCTATGGATAATGAAGGACTAGACAGAAAAAGGGTCTTTTTATTAAGTCTAATAAATTCAGAAGACTTTAGAAGGAATGTCATCTTTACAGCACCTAATGATATAGTAGATTGAGGTAATAATTAGCAAATCATTAGCAAAATGTTGACAAAGAAACTTCTTTCTCTTTGTTTGAGACAAGGTCTCTCTAGATTGCCCAGGCAGGCCTCAAACTCCTGGGTTCAAAGCATCCCCTTCTGGAATCATGGATGAAAAGAAGTGTAGAAGGACCTTAACTCAATCTGATAAAAGCTATTTAAGAGCAACCTACTGCCAACATCATATTAAATGGGAAGAAGCTGAAAGCTTTCTGCCTAAAATCAGTAACAAAACAAGGATGTCTCCTATCACCACCCCAGCTCAATATAGTTCTCGAAATATTAGCCAAGCAACCAGGCAAGAGAAAGAAAATGGATAGTTATTGGAAAGGAGGAAGTCAAATTATCATTTGCAGATGACATGATCCTCTACACAAAAGACACAAAAATTCCTCCAAAAGACCTAGAATTAATAAACAAATTCAGTAGTGTAGCAGGATACAAAGCCAGTAGCATTCTTACACATCAATAATAAACTCACCAAGAAAGAAATCAGGGAAACAATACCTTTCACAATAGCATCAAGAAAAATTAAATATTTAGAAATTAACGAGGGTTGTGGATTTAGCTCAAGTGGTAGAGCACTTGCCCAGCAAGCCCAAGCCCCTGAGTTCAATCCCCAGCACTGCTCCCCACCAAAAAAATAAATTAACCTATCCAAAAAAATGACAGACCTCTACAAAGAAAAATACAATTCTCTTTTTGGGTTGGGTCCTTGTCTGGTTTTGGAATCAGGATAATGCTAGCTTCTAGAAATGACTTTGGGAGTATTCCTTCCCTTTTGATTTCATTAAAGAGTTTGAGAACTTCTGTATTGGCATTAGATCTTCCCTAAAGTTCTTGTAGAATCTGGCAATGAATCCATAGGTCCTGGGCTTTACTTAATTGGCAGCTGTTTGTTTGTTTCTATCACTTCTTCAGTTTCTTTCCCTGATACTGGATCATTCTGGGTTTTTATATATTCTTGGTTCAGCTTTGGTAGTTCATATGTACATAGGAATCTATTCATTTCTTCTGAATTCTCCATTTTATTAGCATACAAGTTCGCAAAGTAGTTCCTAACAATTTTCTGGATTTTCAGCAACATCTTTTGTGATTTTGCATTTTTCATTTCTAACTGCACTGAAATGCAATTAGAAATGCATTTGGATCTTTGTTTTTTAAGATTGGCTGGGGGGTTTCTCTATTCTCTTTATTCTTTCAAAGAATCAGCTCTTTTAATTCCATGACTTTTTGCACTGTTGTTTTAGTCTCAATTTCACTATTTTCTGTGCTGATCTTTAAAATCTCCTTCCTTGTGCTAGCTCTGGGTTTGGTGATGTGTATCTGTTCCCCATTACAGCAGGAGGTCAGCTTCCGTGATGTCAAAGCTGACCCACTGCTTCAGGTGCTGCCAGCCCAACCCACCCTGACAGCCCTCAAGGTTTCCTGAGGTTTCTCTACCATACTCTGGAACAGCTCTGTCATATATAAACTTCATCTCCACAAAGTAAAAGCTCAATAAAAAGAACCTTAGAAACCTACAAATTATATTAAATAGCATCTAAAAATTATTCTTTTATGTCATTTGACATGTAATGACTGCTTTAAAAAAATTAAGAAAACAGTTTATTCTGAGCCACATTTAAGCGGCAGTGGCCTGGGAACATGGATTCAGGTTGCCCTGGACGACATGTTCTGCCATGAAAAAGGGTACATGAGCTTTTATAGCCACGAACACAGAAAGCTGTAAGTGAGTACGTTTGACAAATACATTGGTAGGAACATTAGATAACCAAGTGACAGCAAAGCTGGGAACTCCTTCTATTATATTTCAGATGTTATACCCTTCTTACCTTAGGAAGCTGGAGGTCAGCCCTTAGGGATAGTTTCCAGCATGTTTTTGTTTTTCTGGGACTGCAGGGGACCCAAGGCTTTGTGTATGCTAGGCAAGCACTAAACTCCTAAACTACACCCCTAGCTCCATTCCAAAAGTTTTCCATTCCAAACAATCATGAGGAAGGCAGATCAGATATAGAGGTAGAAAGTAAATGGTTTTTAAATGGACCCAAACAGCCCATGAAAATGCTGGAGTCCAACTAGAGCTTTAAAGTACATTGATGCAAAAATCCTCAACAAGATACTGACAAAGAGAATGCAACAAATTATCAAAGAGAGGCAATCAGAAAATGGAAAGATACTCCCTGTTCCTGGATAGGGAGAACCAATAGTAGTGAGAATGGCCATACTTCAAAAACTGATACATAGATTTAATGCAATCCTAAGCAAAATACAAAAAGCATTCCTCACAGAACTAAAGAAAATCCTAAAATTCATATGGAATCAGAAGTCATCTCAGAATAGCAAAAGCAATCCTGGGCAACAAGAGCAAAGTAGGAGGCATCACAATCCCAGACTTCAAGATATATTACAAAACTACAGTGATACAAACAGCATGGTATTGGCACAGAAAGACATGTGGATCAAGGGAACAGAAAAGATGATGCAGAAACAATCCCAGGCATAGTTGGCTATTTGATCTTTGACAAAGGGTGCAAAAACATACACTGGAGGAAAGACAGCCTCTTTAATAAGTGATGCTGGGAAATTGGCTATATACATGCACAAGACTGAATCTAGACCATCCCACCATGTACTAAACTATAATCAAAATGAATCGAGATCTAAACGTGAAAACAAACAATCTGCTGAAAGATAAAATAGGTAAAACCCTTCACACCTGTAAACCCAGTACTCAGAAGGCTGAGGCAGGAGAATTGCTGTGAGTTCAAGGCCAACCAAGGCTACATCGTGAGAGTTCAAGGCCAATCTGAACTAGGTAGTGAGGGTCTGTCTTCAAAAAACTTTTAGTAAATCTCTTGAAGACACAAGGACTTTCTGAACAGAACTCCAATAGCACAAGAAATAGCACCAACAATCAACAAATAAGATCATCTCAAACTAAAAAGTTTCTGCACAGCAAAGGAAATAATTAAGAGAGTGATGAGACAACCTATAGAAAGGAAAAAAATCACTGCCATCTACCCCTCAGAGGACTAATATCTAGAATACATATATAAAAAAAATTGAAAAAATTAGACCCTCCTCCAAAATAAAAGATCCAATCAAAAATATGTAATTAAAATGAACTGACATTTCTCAGAAGTACAAATGATGTGAAAAAATGTCCAACATGTCTGGCCATTAGAGAAATACATATTAAAACAACACTGAAATTCCACCTTACTCCAGAGAGAATGGCTATCATCAAGAAATCAAAGAGTAACAAATGCTAGCAAGGCTGCGGAAAACCTACATCGCTGGTGAGAATGTAAATTAGTACAACCACTGTAGAAATCAGTATGGAGGTTCCTCAAAATACTAAAAGTAGAAATTTCATTTGACCCAGTAATTCCCCTTCCAGGTATCTTTTCAAAATGAGTTAAAGTCATCATATTATAGTGACGTATGCATACCCATGCTTACAGCACAATTCTTAATAGCTAAATCTTGGAAGCAGTCTATTATTTCCATAAACAGACCAATGGATAAAGAAAATGTGGTATTTATACCCAATGAAGTACTAACTGGACAACCTAAATGTCACATGGTTTCTCTTACATGAGAAACCCAAAGTATAAGTGAGTTAAAGAGAAAAACAGAAGACATAATTAGAAACAGACAGAGCTTTCTCAAAAGGGAAGGAAACCAAGAGACAAAAGGAGGGAGGGGAGGGAGAGGAAGAGGAGGAAAAAAAAATCAAAATGTGTTACATATAAGTACCAACTAATAAATAAATAAATAAATAAATAAATAAATAAAACAAGTACCAACTGCCCATGATGAATATAATAATTATGTACTGTAAAGAAGTACTACCAAAAATTAAAATTTCTTAAAACAAAGTTATTTTCATTAGAAAAAAATTAAGGGGGCTGGGGATTTGGCTCAGTGGTCAGAGCGCTTGCCTTGCAAGCACAAGGCCTTGAGTTCAATCTCCAGCACCAAAAAAAAAAAAAAAAAAAAAAAAAAAAAAAATTAGGTTTTATTTTCCTATTCTGCTAAGCACTGAATTTTAAAATTAATTGAAAGACAAGTTTATGTAAATAAAAAGAAGTTAGAGGTCCTAACCACCCAGGCCTCCACTCTACATACAAAAACGTCAGGTGCAAGTGTGTAAGCTGCTCTTGGATCTTCTTCTAAATGAACCCAAACTGTTATTCATTTTCGAATCTGATATATCTTGCAGTTTTTCTATCTCTCTCTTTGATATCTGGTATTTAATAGTCCCTTCCTTGCCAGCTTCCTCTAATCAGAAAATAAGTTTAATAGAGTTCTGTGGGGAAAGTGTAAGTGAACATCCTGTGGATAAACTACATTAACGTTAATGAAAATCATTGTGACCTCTGTTTTGGCCATTCAAACAACCTGTTTCCTACCTTATTTCTCAGCTATTTGTTTGTCCTTTACCCTCTACTTTCGACTACTGCAAGTGTTGCCTCTTCAAAGCAAAATAGTTGAATTTGTTTGAAAAGCTGTCTTAGTTACTTTTCTTGTTGCTGAACCAAAATACCCGACACCCAAAATTAAAGGAGAAAGGTTTATTTAGCTCAGTCTGTAAAGGTTTCATCCCACAAGTGGCTGGCTCCAAGGCAGGGTGGCCTGGCAGACAGGTAGAAGGCAGCGAGGTAAGCAAGGGGGAGACAAACCTCTTTCTATCTCTTGTATCTTATCCAAACTACCTGCCTTTAGGGGGGATAGCACTCCCAACCCTTAATCCTGGTGCCCTTAATCCTGTTTCTTCATGTCACATCCTTGATCCCAACAGAACTACGCCACACCAATCAGTGGACTGATTTAGTAATCACACACTCTGGATCCAGCCACCTCTGAAAACACCCCACCTATGACCACATGAGGCTTCGAGAGGTCATCTAGACACAAACCGTCACAAAGCACGCTCTCACCACTTTTCCTGCTCTCCCTTATAACTGTGGCTGTATGACTCACTTGTTGCGGATGGCAGTGGAGCAGTACACCACTTCCAGGACTCAGCCACACAAATCTCTCAAGTGTGATTATTTTATCTTTGTAGACCAGCTGGAAGCAAAGGACACCAGAGCCCTACAGCAGCAGCTATCAACTTCAGTTCTAGATCAGAAGTCTTCAACATACAATCACCGTGTAACAATTGGGCGTGGAGGCTGAAGGGAGAATCAAGTTCAAGGCCAGCCTAGGCAACTCAGTAAATTAGTAAGACCTGTCTCAAAGCAAATTTAACCAAAGTCTTCCTGGGGACCCTAATGACCTCTGACATGTAAAGCACTGGCTCAGACACTGAACTTACCACCAGCGGGAAGGCCGTGGGCCTGTCCTGTTGCACTGTACACCACCCATGAACAACATGCTGTTCTGTTCTCTGTCCGAAAAGCACACTTCTGCTATGTACCATGGATTTAGCTTATTATAACAGCAAGTATAAATCCACCTCTTCACTACATTTAATAAAATCCATCAGGACTGAATTTGGCTCAGCTTGTTTCATTTGAAAATACAGGTTGAATTTCCTTTATCCATGACGCATGGGACTGGAAGTGTCTCAGGCTTTAGAATTTCTTTTTAGACTGAATATTTGCACATACATTAGATATGCTGGGAATGAGAAAAAAATCTAAACACAAAATTCATTTGCTGCATGTACATCCTTATATAAATAACCTGAAGGCTTGTCACACATGTAACCCATGTGTTATATACATCACCCGCTGGCTCGTTATACTCTGAAGAGGCGTTTGAAACTTTTTCTGAAGCCAGAATATTTAACAGTAAAGAAGAAGATGAAAATGATTTTTTGTTTTTTGGGGTTTTTTGGTTTGTTTGTTTTTTGAGACAGGGTCTCACTATGTAGCTCAGGCAGGCCTTGAATTCACTGTGTAGCCCAGGATGACCCTGAACTCATGGCGATCCCCTTGCCTCAGCCTCCCGAGTGCTGTGATTACAGGTATGCACCACCATACCTGGCGAAAACAATTTATTTGATAACAAAGAACCCTAGACTCAATTCCTCAGTTATATACTCAAAATATGGCTTTAATGTTATTAATTGTAACTACTTATTTTTTCAATGTTAATTTCCATTTTTAAAATTTGAACTGTTTCTTTATGTCCGCTCCAATAGGTACTTTTTCATTTCTAAATAAGTACACTTTTTAAAGCCATAGCATTAGCTGGGTGTGGTGGTGCATGCCTGTAATCCCAGCACTCAGGAGGCTGAGGCAGGAGGAGTGCCATGAGTGAGGCCAGCCTGGACTAGATAGTGAGTTCAAGGCCAGCTGGAACTACATAGTGAGACCCTGTCTCAAAAAAAAAAAAAAAAAACCTTAAGATGTTTTGCTAAGTGAAATAAACACAAGGACAAACATTGTCATTCCACTTCTTCTATGAGGTATCTAAAGTTGTCAGACTCACAGAAGTAGAATGGCGGTTACCAAGAGCAAAGGGGACAAAGAGAGTGGTTTAAATGGTACAGTTTTAATTTTGAGAGATGCAAAGGTTCTGGAGACCTGTTTCATAACAATGTAAATATACTTGAAATTATTAAATTGTACATTTAAAAAAGGTTAGAATAGTGAATTTTATGGGTTTTTTTTGTTTTTTGTGGGTTTTTTGGTGGTGCCGGGGATCGAACTCAGGCCCTTGTGCTTGCAAGGCAAGCACTCTAATCACTGAGCTAAATCCCCAGCCCAATTTTATGTTTTTTGATCATTAAAATTTAATAAAAAAGCCAGGCATGATAATGTGATCCCAGCACTCAGGAGGGAGGGAGGAAGATCTTGGCAAGTTTGAGGCCAGCCTGGGCTACATTATGAGACCCTGTCTCAAACAGGAAAAAAAATAATAACAATAATAAAAAAAAAATCATAGCTGGGATTTAGCTCAGTAGTTAGAGTGTTTGCTTAGCAAGCACAAGGCCCTGAGTTCAATCCCTAGCACCCAAAAAAAAAAAAAAAAAAAAAAAAAAAAAAAAAAAAAAAAAAAAAAAAAAAAAAAAAAAAAAAAAAAAAAAAAAAAAAAAAAAAAAAAAAAAAAAAAAAAAAAAAAAAAAAAAAAAAAAAAAAAAAAAAAAAAAAAAAAAAAAAATCATAAGGAGGGGAAGAGGGATTGAAGGGAGGGAAGGAGAATGGGAAAAAAAGAAGAATCAAGATATATCATGTACAACTACAAATTCCTTACAATAAATGTTATCATTATGTATATTTAAAATGTATCAATAAAATTAATTTTTAAAAAATCATCTATTAACATATCACAGCAATATATGCACAACCATATTTATAGCAACACAATTTGTAATAGCTCAGTCTTGGAAACAACCCAAATGCCCAGCAACTACTAAATAGTTAAAGAAGACGTGGTTTAACAGACTGAAGAGACAACCCACAGAGTGGGAAAAAATTTTTGCCAGCTATTCCTCCAACAAAGGACTAATATGTCAAATATATAAAGAACTAAAAAAAAAAATCAGACCCCCCAAATTTAAAGATCCAATCTAAAGTGGGCAGCTGAAATGAATAGAAACTTCTCAGATGAAGAAGTAGAAACAGCAAATAAACATATGAAAAAAAATGTTCAACATCACTAGTCATTCAAGAGATGCAAATTAAAACAACACTGAAATTCCATCTCACTCCAGAAAGAATGGCGATTATCAACAAATCAGCCAATAACAAATGCTGGAGGGACTGTGGGGAAAAAGGAACCCTTCTCCACTGTTGGTGTAGACTGGTGCAACCGCTATGGAAATCAGTGTGGAGATTCCTCAAGGAACTAGGACTAGAGGTTCCATTTGATCCAGCTATTCCCCTTCGTGGTATCTTCCCAAAAGAATTAAAAGCATCATACCACAGTAATACATGCATACCCGTGTTATAGCAGCAGAGTTTGTAATAGCTAAATCTTGGAAACAGCCCAAATGCCCATCAACTGAGGAATGGATAAAGAAAATGTGTTTTTTTTAATACAGTGGAGTACTACTCCGCCATAAAGAACGATAAACTTGAGATATTTCAAGGTAAACAGATGCATTTTGAGACCATACTCTTAAGTGAAATAAATCAGACACACGTTTAAATACCACATTGTTTCCCTCTTTTGAGAAACCGAAAGTGTAAATAAAGATTAAAATGTATTATATTGGGAAGGGGAAGAAAGTGTTCAAGTGGGAAGGGAAACAAGGGAGGGGGAGGGGGAAAGGAATAGAGGGACAAGAGAAATAAGGAATAGAAGGAAAAAATGGAAACAAAGCTTTTGTAAATAGGGAAGATGGGGTGAACGGAGGGGAGGAGAATGGGAAAAAAAGCAGCAGCAAGATATATCATGCACAGGTACAAATCCCCTATGATGAATGTTATCACTATACACACCTAAAATGTACAATTAAAATAAAATTGGGGGAAAAAAAAAAGACACGGTTTTCTTCTACAATGGAATACTACTCTGCCATAAAAAGGATAAATTTAAAACATTTATAGGTAAATGGATGTACCTCAAGAACATACTCTTAAGTGAAATAAATCAGACACACATGACTACATACCAAATTGTTTCTCTGATATGAGAAACCATAAGTATAAATAAGGACAAAAAGGTATAAGAGATATTGTGAAAAAGAAAGACAATGTTCAAATAGGAAGAGAACTAGAGGGAAGAGAGGGAAAGGGAAAGGAAAGAGAAAAGAAAAAGAAAAAAAACGGAAAAATGTAAATAAAGCTATTGTAAATAAGGAAGGTAAGGGGAGTGGAAGAGAGGGGTGGGGAAGGGGAGAAACCAAGATAAATCATGTACAAATACAAACTAACTATGATGAATGTGATCATTATGTCTATCTAAAAATGTAACAATACATATTCTTGTTAAAAAAAATTCATCTATTAATCATCTATTAAAATCATCTTTTAATCTCTCTCGCCCAAAGCAGTTTCGAAGTCTAATATAGTAAAAGAACTCAGGAGCTGAATTCAGATTTATCACAATCATGATAATTATGAAAACAATAATCAGCTAATTCTAACAATACATTAAAACTGAAGAAAAAATCTGTAACAGAATTTTATAGGTACAATACTTCTAGAAGAGCAGTTTAACTACATTTTTTCTCCTAAAACCTGTACCTTTTGGCCCAATTAATTCAATTTTTAGAAACGTTTATTTGGCTCTAAATCATATCCATTGTCACTTCATGAAAGAATATTTCACCATTTCATAGGTAGTATAGATTATTGCTAAGTGAAAAATATAAACATCAAGACACAAAAATAAAAGAAAAAAATATGTTATTGTTTCACAGACAAGTATATTTCACACCTTCTTTCCCAGATACTAATTTCTCAGTGGCTTCTTGGTAATAATACACATGCTAATTACCCTGACTCAGCCACCCAACCATGTATGCATATTTCGAAACATCGTGTTATAGGGGCTGGGGATTTACCTCAGGGGTACAGTGCTTGCCTAGCAAGTCCAAGGCTGAGTTTGATCCCAAGCACCTAAAAAAAAAATCATGTTGTATACCATATATATTTATTTTATCAACTTAAATTTTCTAAAACAGGGGCTGGGGATTTAGCTCAGTGGTTAGAGTGCTTGTCTAGCAAGCACGAGGGCCCGAGTTTGCTCCCCAGCACCAAAACAAACAAACAACAAGAAAAACCTAAAATAGTACTTCACAATTAACAGCAGTGACTCGAAGGAGTTTCGCTCAGTGAAGAAAAAAAGGACAGAAAGATCTCCCAACAGTCTGTGTATCTCAAAAATAAGCTAAAAGAAGCAATTACATGAAAGCTTTAACCTAAATAATATGAATCACCAAGGCAGGACATTATCATTATTTAAAATAAACCTTTAATACAAAGGCTGATAATCATCTGAATGGTAGGTTTTAAAGATCATCTTTACCAGAATAGAGGCAAGGGGAAAGGAGACCACGTAATCTTTTAAATATTTTGACTCTTGTTTTACCAAAATTAGTGGTAGCCTGTCAATAGTACAGTAACACTGCAGCCACTAGGTGGCAGGGGGAAGAAAAGAAACAGCCAAAACAAAAGAAAACAGTGCACATCTTGCAGGTAAGGTTTACACTTAGTTGAGAAGAGGTAAGAGGCACCAACAGACCAAATCTTACAGTTCTACCTACCAAGAGGCATAATCAAAATGGATAACATCTGAAGCAGGAATAGCCAGGGGTACACTGCTCACCGTTCACAGTATTCTAAGAAAGCTGAGATTTGGACAGTGGGTGATTCATATTGTAACTCCAAGGCATAGATTAGGAATGTGTTTAGGGAAGAAGACTCCAGGATGAAGAAAAACCCACTTCTTGAGTTTAGTGGAGTCCAGGAAAAAAAAAAAAGAGAAAATATCTGAAGATATAGGGCAGTTACCCACCTGCCCCACCCTCACATTCTACAACTTATCCCCAAATACTGTTCCCACACTGTGTGTAGACCAATAGTGTAACGGCCTTCAACACACACAAAAATATTACAGCTACCTCCAAGAATTTGCATCAAAATTCAGTAAAGATAAGCACACTGTAACATCACTGAGACAAGACTGGATTGCAGTAAACTGACTGATGAAATATGTTGTGCTATGCTAGTTACACAGAAAAGCCAGTTTGGAACTGATTCCAGCACATGGAAAGGAAATGTCCCAGCCCACTGACAGGAGTGTCAGACTCATAAAGCCATAAGGATGGATTGATTGATTGACTGATTGAATTGTTTGGTGCCGGGGATTGAACTCAGGGCCTTGGGCTTGCTAGGCAAGCACTGTAACCACTAAGCTAAATCCCTAGCCCCAACCATAAGGTTTTAAAATGAAGACAGATACATCAATGTGTGACTGCCCAAAGACATCAGCCATTAACATAATCTAACCCCTATGTACTAGGACTCCAAGTTCAACAAAGTTCTTACTATACAGTATCTTCCTGAATGTACTGATACAATGTTTTCCAACCTCTCTTCTGCCAATTTAACTAAAGGATTCAACACCAATGAGGGCAGTGCTTGACTAGGGCAATAGTTAATGAGGAGGAATCTCACATATCTGAACCTTGGTTTAAGGTGATATGGTGGAGCAATACAAGCAGGAATTTCTGTAATGATAAAAATGTTCATTTCTCGACCTGGATAATAGTTATAAAGATATCAGCTTTAAAAAGTGGCACGCACTTGTGATCCCAGCACGTGGGAGGCTGAGGCAAAAGGATTGCCTCAAATTCAGGGCCAGCCTGAACTACATAGTGAAACCCTGCGTCAAAAAAACAAAAAACAAAAAACAACAACAAAATTGTTCTTCAAACTGTATATAGCTTCCATACACTTTTCTACAGCTATGTCACATCAATCAAAAATGCTGAAAGAAAAACAAAAATATTTACCCACCTTAAAATTTTAAAGCTAACCCTGCCTTTCCCCAAAGAACAGCAACATCGATTTCATAAGAAAATATGGTCTTATAGGGAGAAAGTCCCTTAAAATTTAGTCCTAGATATTGTAAGGGTTAGAGTATATATACTTAATTGGGCACCACCAAACCTAAACTTAACTGTCTTTGACAAATAGGCATGTGAGGAAATACTGTCACTTACTTGAAATAATACACCCTCGAGGTCCACAGCTAATCTCCCTGGAGACCTGGCTCGCACATGTGGTTCCCCTTTTAGATACTGAAGACCCAGCCCAGATATCCCCTAAAGGCGTGAAACAAGGGCCATTCTCCTTACTCTTCTGTCCTCCTCAGATTAAACAAAGCCACCTCCTTGGACATGTTCCACTTTTAAACATTTCTTTACTTCTTTCAACTTCAAGTCTCATTTCCCCAGAAATAAAAATTGGAGCAGTCATACTCTCATATAAGCATAACCAAAAATTCTACTATAAAAAGTGAAATTTAACTATTATTCCCCTCCATTTTCATTTTTAATGTAGTATGCACAAGTGCCAGGAAAATGAAATGTGGTGCCTGGAATTAAAGTCTAGGAAGAATGGTGGTACAACACAAAGCAAGGAGAGAGATGACTTTCCCTATGCCAAAAGGGAAAGGTAAACCAATAAAAAAAAAATCCAGTTAATGCTGACAGTACTTTTTTTGTTTTTGTTTCCTTGTTTTAAAATAAAATGTAAAAAGCCACTCAAGAAATTTAACTTGCAATTCAACTTATAAAAACTTTATTAGTGCTTTTAAAAAGCTTTCTAAACTATATATTTTGCATAAATCTTAAATGCATCTTTACATACATATATATACACCCAGACACAGATCCAAACTTAAAGCTAGATTTGGAAGTTTTACTGGAAGAGGGAAAAAAGCCAAGAGATTAAATATGCAGCTCTTCTAATCCAGAAGGTTTTATTTTATTCTTAAACATTATTTGCATACCTCAAATTCATCTTGAGTGCTCTGAACGTTACACCATCTGGCAACAGGCTCAGGAACCACCTCCCAGTCCTCGCAGACCCGTCTGAGGATATTCACAAACGTTGACTTCCCCGCAGCTGTTGCAAGAGGAAAGGTCAAATCCAGGAAAGAAACGTTAGGAAAAGAAGCTAGTCAGTCATCAGCCTTTCAAAAGATACAGAAAGCAAACAACACAAAAACAAAAAAACAGGAAAAATAAAACCAAATGTTTCACTTCCTACACTTTCTTCCTCTTCTTCCTCCTCTTCCTCCCCCTCCCCCAGTCTGGGCTCCTTCTCCTTCTCCTTCTGAAAATTCAAAGGGGTCGCTGTCCAAATATGTCAAGTATATTTGTTTGTTATTATTTTTAGTTTAGCAAAGCCTGGAACAGAGGAATTAAAAACCTGGTGAGATTTTAAGAAAGATGTTACGGCAGGGGGAATCCTTCTGCTAGCACTTAGAGAACTAGCCAGGCGATCTGGTCAAGTCCCTGCACCTCTCTGAGCCTCTTTTTTCATAACTCTGGGCAGACAGCAGTGCCCTTAAGGAAACTGCACGAGAACCAGGCTACCATCACTACGGTAGCCAGCATTCCAGGCTCTTGCATTTTCTAAGATTTCCTCTCCACTGGCTTTGTTCTTTTAGTCTACAAAGACACTCAGTTCTTTTGTACCTAAGACCAATGAAGAAATAAACAACTCTAAAATCATCCAATGCCTAGAGTTTTAGGACAGGAAGTAATAGGTGTATTACTACCACCTGACAAAGGCATTATGGCTGAGAGAAGTTGTGAGACATTTCTGCACAGCATTCCTATAAGCAACAGTCAGGTTCCCTCCGCCTTGCTATTCTGCGCACTCTGCCAAACCTCTGGGCAAAAAAGTGTAGTTTACTTTTCCCTGACCATTCATTAGTTTCTCAGATAGCTGAGGAGAAGAAAAGAAAAGAGCTTACATATAATTAGGACATCCTATGTTTGCTATTTTTAAATTACCCAGGGTTATATTACATTTAACAGTATAGATAATAGACCTGTAATCTGACCATGTGGAAATTCTTCCAATGACCACCACCCTGCTGCTCTCTAAAGTCATTAAATGTGTTCATATCAGACATCACTGGTCAGTGAGTTCTCTTTCTACACATATGCACAACTTCAATATATTTATAAGCAAAGTTTCTTCTTTCTTATAGACTAGATCTAAGCAGGGTGAAAAAGAATTCACCTTATCTATGTTCAAACCTCCAACATTATACAGGGTAACAGAAGAGAAGAAAAAAATGGAAGAGCTTTAAAGGTTCACACACAGCAAGTGGGGTAGTGAGAAGATGACACAAATAAGCAAGATAAAAAAGCAGTATTATCTCCAGAAGACAGAAGAAAACCTTGTGGATGAACTAGGTGACTGAGTTATGGGAAAAGAACTAATGACCAAAATTTTGTGTGGAGAGGGTAAACTTAGGGACCATAAAACCTTCAGAAGGGTGGTTTAAAATGATCACCATTCACTGAGCTAGATGGAAGACAAAAGAGAGTATCACATTCAGGAAGAACCAAGAAACTCATTAAAATAGCAGCTAGAGTCTAAAAGCACACAAGGATAGCATGTTCAACCTTCTTCCGATACCACTTACAAGCAGGAAAAAGTGCATATGGTCATATTTTTTAATTTTTAGAGTAATTCTATAGATACATTTAACTCAAGCAGAATTAACCATAGTTAGTTGTGAGACTAATGCCCAAATCTTTAACTTTCTGGAGGAAAGTGGAGGGATAATAAGCAAATTAATAAATTAATATTCTATGAAGGGGGTTGGGGATTTAGCTCAAGTGGTAGAGCACCTGTCTAGCAAGTGTAAGGCCTGAGTTCGATCCCCAGCACCTGAAAAAAAAAATTCTATGAAGGCAAAGGAGGACAAGAATCAAGGATACTCATGTTAATACCTTTACAAGTCACAGGTACTGCAAGGAGTGGTGGCTCATGCCTGTAATCCCAGCTCTCGGGAGGATGACTGTGAGTCTGAGGCCAGCCTGTACTACATAGCGAATTCAAGGCCAACCTGAACTACACAGCAAAACCCTGTCTCAAAAAGCCAAAGTCAGGGAACTAACAATTCACGATGCCAAGCAGGCGTTGTAATGCTAAAAGTCATTCTGAGATGAGAAAATGAAGCCTCCATAACCTAATCTAAGGATACTCCAGTAACACAGAACATGAGATGAGAGTTACAAGAGAATAAAACTAAAATGACCAGGTAAAGTTCTAGGAAAAACAGGAACTGCAAGACAGTCATCTACAGAGATTATCACTTAGTACACTGGCAGCTTATTTGGATCTGGTAGGTAAGGTGGAGGGGACAAGAACAGTATAAGAGCAATAAAAACAGCAAGTGGCAAAGCTTCAGAGTAAGGGGGACAATCAACAGTGAAAAAGCTACTCCACCTAAAAAGCTACTCCACCTAAACACCAGCTGCCACACAGACATGGAGGCCCAGTGTCACCAGACCTTAAGATTTTTTCATGAGAAGTCAGACTCTAGAGGTACATGGGGAGCCTTGAACCTGTGCAGTCATCAGCTTGCAGCACCCTTCAGTGCAGGTAATAGGGAAGTCAGTGAGCAGTTTTTATCTCAGGAAGACACACTGCATTGGTATAGAGAATGACTGCTCTGGAAACAGTTAAGACAAACTGAAGGTGGAAGGACACATTAAAAACTTAGCCAGGTGTGGTGGCGCACAACCGTGATCCCAGGAATCAGGAGGGTCACTGCAAGTTTGAGGGCAGCCTGGGCTACATAGTGAGTTCAAGGCCGGCCAGAACTACACAGAGAGGCCCTATTTCAAAAAACAAAGAAACAAAGGAGAGAGAGAAAGGAAGGAAGAATTATTTCAGAAGCTGAGAAAATTAAAGATGGTTGGGGGAAAATAGATTTCTAAATATGACTCATTGCCTAACTGGATTTGAGAGAGGGGATTATTCACATGGTACTGATTGGGGGTTATCAGTTCAAATTTCCCTTTAAAATAGATTCGTTTACTAGCTTCTCCTGTCTTTACATATGGTCTTTACCCACTAGGCAGCTGTGAGAATCACACTATAAATAAGCATTCTCAAAGAACGTATACTGCTAAAAGGAAATGGGAGTCTTTTACACTGGTGCCTTTAAAGGGGAACAGTAAAATAGGCGCTCTTAGAGGGAGTGTTCAACTTTCTTATATTCTTCTGAATGCTTAAAGCACCAGCCTGCCTTGCCTTTTCAAAGACGTGACAGTGCTTTGAATGTGCTAAGAATTAAAAACCGTTTGCTGTGTATGCATGAATGGCCAGTACCTATGCTGCAGCCAAAAAACTAAAAATTCTATCAAAACAGGAAGTGTCAAGAGTAGGTTTCCTGTGGTAGGAAATATACAAAAATCGGAATTCGTGTTCACCTTGCAAAATGACATCCATGGTGTAGTATGCCCCATGAGGGTTAAGAACAGAAAAGTTAGCGGTCTTCCAACTACCCAGTGTTCACCTGGATGTGGGGAACGGGGTGAAGAACTCCTTGCTACTAAGACCAGTAAAAAATCTCTTTGCTTGTATTTGAATGTTTACAGTACTTTTTTTAATAATCACTAAAATCTGCAAACAACCCTAAATGTGCACATCTGGAGAATAAACTGTGGCATACCCATACAATGGGTATGTAAAGCAATAAAAAAAAAAGCAAACTACAGAAACAGGAACAGCACGCGTCTCAGAATCGTGATGCTAGAGGTACTCAGGCCGACACCGGCTCGCCGCTCCGCGATTCCGTACAGCCGGCATCTGGAAAAGGTCGGGGCGGCAGGCTGAGGCCGTGGGCGCGCGCCGGCCGACGCTCACGGGTGCCTTCGCCTCCTACGCGACAGTCGCACCAGACCCCGCCCGCTCCCGCTCCCGCTCGGGGCCGGGCCGCACGGAGCCGCAGGCCGGCGCCCGGCGACGAGGGGGCCGCGGAGGGCCGGGTCGGAGGCCGGCGCCCGTGGCCCGCCAGCCGGGCTCCTTACCGATGTTCCCTTCGATGGAGACCTTCCTGAGGCGAGCGCCCTCGGAGCTGGGCGCGGGGGACGAGCAGACTCTCTTGGGCGGGGTGGCCATTCCTGGGGTGCGCGGCGCGAAGGGCGGGAAGAGCGCGGACCGAACTAGCGCGCAGTACCGGCGCCGGGACGCTCGGCGCCGTGGCCGGGTTTGACTTTGGCGCGCGGAGGCGGCTCCGACCGGGCGGGCCCAGGCGCGGCCCCGCCCACCTCGCGCGCTTTCCTCACCTCCCCGGCGCACCCCGCCGGGGCGCGGCCCGAGTGCGTGCGTACATAGTCACGTGGGGGGCCCGCCAGTTCCGGGAGCGCGGGCGCAGGGATCGGAGAGCGGGCTGTTCTGATGGGTGTGGGGGCGTGTGGGGGCCTGTGGGCGGGAGAAGAGCGCGGACAGGACTAGACTTGGGGCCCCGAGCCGGGCGGCGAGGAGTCAGTCTGTGCGGGGGTCTCGGTCGCCCGCGCGCTTCTCGGACTCGCCCTGCCCTCCAGCCGCGTAATTCCCGGCCCGCCCCTGCCGCGCGTAGCTACCGCACGGACTCCCCGGGCCCGCAGTCAGGGACCCCGTTAGCGGGGCGGGCTCCGTTTCTGCCGGTACCGATGCGACAGGCTGGGAGGGTTAGCAGGCGCACTTTGTCTATGGAAACAAGGAGCGTGCTATTCCTTTTAACCTTGCGACTATCATCAGTCCCGAAATGCACCTTGAAGTCGGTGCCAAAGGAAGGGGCAGAAATGGTGACTCCATTTTCAATAATGAAGGGCAAAAATTAAAATTTGAGTCCACTGGGAACGTGGGTGGAAACAGTAAAAAGTATTTTTATATAACTTACATTTATTACTTTGTTCTGCTGTTACTAATATTATATATACTGATTACCCAACATTTCTAACGAGGCCTAGTCAGAAACACTGACGGCTGTAAAGTGAAATGCCCGGTGGGAAATGACCAACTCTCAGCACCCAAGACCTTCCCAAGGCCCCAGGGTGCCAGGTCTTCTGGCCAGATACTCCCCGGAGCCCAGAGCCTCAAAATAAGGAGGAACGAAGAAATACCCTGCAGAAATTTTGCGGGCCAGTCAATGCCCACACCACTTTCCACCATAACCCACAGGTAATCCCTAAGCTCCTTTGGCTGGGTTTACTCCCTAAGTAAAGCCTGCTCTGCTCCTCGCTGTTCTGAGGTCCTGTCTCAAGTCTTTCTCTGGTTCAAATTATTAATAAACATTACTGGTTATCCCCACAGTGATCAGCAGTTAGACCTTCAAACAAAAAAGGCTCGAAAAATTGTCATCTAGTATGGTAGAAGCTACTCGATGTCATATTCCACACCCAGAGTTGGGGAGAAACCAATAAAATGAAGCGTTTCAGCAGCTACTGTGCGAAGTAAGGCAAGGCAAGCCTCTGAGACCTTCAATAGGAGGAAGTCCCACTAGGAATCTGCTAAATTTGGGGAGTGTGGAGTAAAAGCCGCCATGTGATTTACACACACACAAAGTCACAGGAAAGCGTAAGACCCTAACGAAAAAAAAAAACAAAAACCAACTGCCCAAGATGGTGCATGACTATGATCCCAGCACTGACTGAGGCGGCTGAGGCAGGAAGATTACTGCGAGTTTGAGGCCAGCCTGCAGTTTGAGGCCAGCCTGCGTAGGGAGACAACACCCCCCCCACACACTCACACACCTCTGGAAAAAAAATTTAAGCACTGGAAAATCAACAACTAGTTGTTTTGGGGGGTGGGGGTACTGGGGATCGAACTCAGGGCCTTCCCCAGCCCCTTCAACAACTAGTTTTAAAGCCCAGCTTTACCAGTGTCCAGTTCTGAGAATGTGAGTTCCTCTAAGCTTAAAAATATACATAAAATAAATGAAGGAAACAGAGAACCTAGCCTTCTTATCTACCATTGAATCCAGCAGCATGTCCCATTTCCCCACACAGCCCGTGGATGGCCAGGAACAGACCAGAGAAAAGCACTTTCCAAGACACCTTTGTGACTGTGGTCCATAATCCCTTATCTGAAACTTAGAACCAGATGTTTCAGAATTCACATTTTTACAAAAACATTACAGTGCCTATAATTGCATGTAAGTAACCATCCTTACCCCCTGCAGAAGTATTAATTGTACTAATGAACAGAGTTTTCACTTCAAGTGAGATAAAGACTTACGGACAGATAAAGTGTGCACTGAATTCACTTATTTTTCTAACCTCAAGAAAATATTTTCAGCCAGGTGCAGTGGTACAGGCCTGTAATCCCAGCACTGTGGGAGATAGAGCCCAGCCTGGAGAATTTAGCAGGACCCTGTTTCGAAATTTTTTAAAGGTCTGGGGATATAGCTCAGTGTGAAGGGCCTGGGTTCAATCACCAATATAAAAAAAATATCCCTCCAACTTTGTAGATTTTCAAATTGCAAATGAAAGACTAGTAAGCACCCAGCCAATCAGATGAGTATATTCCTTGCCAGAATTTTGCTACCCCTTCAATTTGGGAATTCTCCTGTGCAAACTGTAAAGAAAGAGGTGTGCACTGGGGAGGCTGAGGCAGGAGGATAGCTTGAAACCAGGAGTTGCAGGTCAGTGAGACTCCATCTCAAAAAAAAAGAAAAAAAAAAGGGGGGGTGTCCTAACTGTTAACATAGTTTAAGAAAATTCTAAAGCAACCCACTAGAAAATGAAAACAAAGGAAAAATAAAAGGCCCTGAACACTGATCATAGTGACAGACACACGGCTTACTATTGTATAATGCTTAGCAACTTAAACTTGGTTATAAATTTACCCTTGCAACCTTCTTTACTAGGAAACAGAGGGATTCAGAAGCCATCAAAATAAACACGAGTGGCAGTCAGGGTGCTCCTAACAAACCTGAAATGTTGAAAGCAAAATAATCTGCGAGAAGAGTACAGGAGCCAACAAGCACTTTATGAAGAAAGCTGTGTTTTGTTGCATGCCTGTAGAGATGAACCAACCTCATTAGGATAATGTGACTCTTAACTCTTATTTTGTTTGAAACAAAAACAACCCAAGTGTGATGGTGGACCCTGTAAATCCCACCACTTGGGAGGCGGAGGCAGGAGGATGGCCTCTAGTTCAAGGCCAGTCTGGACTACTTTACATAGTGAGATTGTGTCTCCAAAAACAAAAAAATGAACAGAAGCATGTACAATCTTTTGGTAAAACTTCATTAGGCATGGTTGTCCAAACCTTAAAGGAATAATTATCTAGAGCTTTTGTGTTGCCAAATGCATCACTCCAGACACTGTTACGTGAGGAATTAAAAATTTACATTCAGTACAATAAAGTTAACCTAATTAACAAAACCAGTTTTACTGTACATGAGTATGTATTTCTGTACATACATCACTTTGTGAATACTGTAACAAGCAAAATAATGAGGTGTTTTTGAAGAGCAGACACTGTTCACATCAGCATGGACTAGCATTTCGACTCGTCTTTTCCACAAATTGCATTAGTGACTTTAGATAAGTGTGACCACTACCATCAAAATATACTCAATCTGAAAGTCCAAGTACAAATGCCTCTGAAAGATACTTCTAATTAATGCTCTATATACACATTTCAATATTTAAGTATCAGGGAGAATGATTCTCCAGTATTAGTGTTTTTTAATTATCTATAATGAAGACAAAGTATTATGTATTATCTTAGCTTGAAGGAAATATCCACAAATAATTCATTGTTTTGCTTACTGTTCTCATTTTAGTAGTATATGGTAAACAAACTTTAGCTTCAAGTTCAGGCATATTAAATTTTTTAAACCTAAACCAAACCAATGACTTGAACAATTTCTGAGCTTTATAGTTTCCCAGTTTGTAACCCATTGATATGCTCACTTCCAGAGTTGTGCGCATTACAGAAAATAAAGCCAAGGAGCTCTGAAATGGCCAGCATATTCCATGACTTCGGTTTCCTGTGGAATAGGCTTGCTGTGGGAATACCTATTGTAAAATATATATAATAGCAATGTAGTCCGGATTCATGGCCAAACATAACTTTATTCATTTTTTATAAACATTCAATTTCTTCCTTTAAAAAAATCTAGAATTTAAATACTTCCCATCCCACCACAAGTCTGTATACATTATTTACAACTTTCAAATAAAACACATTACAGATTTGCTGACATTCAATCCCCTTTTAAAATAAGGATGAAGCAATTAAACTTTGATCAGTAACTACAATTTGTATGATCTTGGCACAGCTTAAAATAGAGCATCCATGCTGCATTTCATATTTTAGATCACCCCCCTCTTCCAGCTACATACTTTTTTTCCGGTGGTTTTGGGGTTAGAACCCAGGAATCACACATACAAGTGCTCTATCAGTAAGCTACAGCTGCACCCCTTTTTGTTTTTTACTTGACATAGTGTCTCACTTAAATTGCCCAAGCTGGACTCAAACTTGCAATCCTCCTATCTCAGTCTCCCTAGTACCTGTAATTACATGCATGCACCACCATATCCAGTTTCCAGCTCCATGAGAGCAGAGTCTTTGTCCATGTGCACGGTCTTAAATATCTGCACAATGTGAATACTGCCCTATGCTTAAAATTTAGGTATTCTCATATTTACTGCATTCTCTCAACCTAGATTTCATGACACTGCTTCTAATGGTAATTTTAAGTAAGAAAAGTATAGGAAAAATTCAAATAGAGCAAATGTAAGTATTTCCTTAAAAGATTAGTGTCCTCACCACCCTGGTTATGCATGTACAAAAATAACAAATACAATTCAGTGGCTGTAAAAAACTATTTTCCTAAAAATAGTCATTTTTGCAGACCAATTTAAGAAGAAAAGTTCTTAAATGAAAACACACTATTTTACAATGTGCACAATTAAGTATTTCAGAAACAAAACTTGTGCAAAACTGTAAGAATCATCCATCTGTAAGAATCTGACTATATGAAAGAGAAATTAAAGTTTGTTTATATCACTATCTTAGTTTCCCTAACAAATTTAAAGAAAGTTGTCAACCATAACATTCAATTTGACAATAAGTACTTTAGAAGCATTAACAACGAAGACCTGCAAAATCAACCTAAATGGGTGTGTGTGTGTGTGTGTGTGTGTGTGTGTGTATGCATACATAGGCCTCAAGGGACATCAAGGATAAGAAAACACAGTGGAAAAGGTCAATGATTTTACTATCATTTAGAACAGAAATGTATGCAAAAAAAGAAACTTGCTTTATACCTATATAACTGAGATCACCCAATACTCTAATCTGTATTTTTTTTTTGCCAAAATGTCAATAAACTCAGCTTTAAGTAGCAGACCTAGAGGATATTTCCATACTTTTAGAATGAATTCTCCTTAACTTACTATAAAAGCCTGAAAAATTGAAATTATCTGCAGTCAGAATTTTGTTACATGTTCTAATTAAACTTTTCCATTAAATCTTGAGGATAGCTTTACCACTAGCATCTCATACACAATTAAGATGATAACTGAACAAAAATGATTCCCATGCTAAATCTTAACATCAGGACAAACCTTCATATTTAAATTATTTTAGGAGGCCGTCAAAGTATAGATCTCTTTGTAAGAATTGATTTTTTTTTAATTTCAGGTAAGTTTCAAAATAAAGTTTTCAAAATATGTAGTCGCATTTCCAAATCACAAATAACTCTTGGCCCACATTTCCTTGAGAAACATTCAAAATTTAAAGTTATAAATGATATATGACATGGTTATAAAATTCTAAGTAGTTTGTGATATGTAGGCTTTAAACTGAGCATTAGGGCTGGGGATTTAGCTCAATGCTTAGAGTGTTTGCCTCCCAAGCATCAGGCCCTGAGTTCGATTCCCGGTACGAAAAAACAAAAACAAAAAAAACCTGAGCATTAAGGTATATAAAACTGATTCCAATTTTCTTGTACAACCTCTCCATTCTTAAGTCAAATTGTTCATTTGAGAGAAAACGTTTTTTTAAAAAAAAAAAAAAAAAGGATGGAGGTAAAAGCTTTGTTTCCTTAAAACTACTCTTTTTTGGTGGGGGGTTGCTGGGGATTGAACTCAGGGCCTCGCACTCGCTAGGTAAGCGCTCTACTACTTGAGCTAAATCCCCCCTATTATATTTTTTTGTTGTTTTTTTTTTTGTTTTTGGTGCTGGGGATTGAACTCAGGCCCTTGTGCTTGCAAGTCAAGCACTCTGACCACTGAGCTAAATCCCCAGCCCCCCCCATTCTATTTTAAATATCAAGTCAATTTTTCTATACTCTCCAACTCAAAACTTATCTTACAATAGTCATGGGTAGAATTCAAAAGTTTTTAGGAATGAGAATAAAAACCAGAAAATAAGTTCTAGAGAAAAAAAATTGGAGTTTTTAAAAAGTATTTGTATCTATCTAGAAGACAGTTAAATGGAATTTTCAAAAAGTAAGCATACAGGGGCTGGGGATTTAGCTCAGTGATTAGAGTGCTTGCCTTGTAAGCACAAGGGCCTGAGTTCGATCCCCAGCACCACAAAAAAAAAAAAAAAAAGTAAGCATACACATCTAAATGATACTGTCCACTTCAAAACAGTGACACCAGGAAACCATTCTGTGATTCAAGTAATGCGTAAAACATTCTCTTCTGCAGAATCAGAGTCTATGATACATTGTTTTTAATTTCCCTAGTGGCTTGCTTCTCAGAAAACAACCAGGTTATTATAGTTGGCTTGATGATTAAGATAGGTCACATTAAGCTGCCAAAAAAGTTTTTGCACAACTAAAATGATGAAATGATTTTCTTGCATAGTCACAAGCTGATTCTCATGGCATCTCTTTTAGAGTTGTAAAAGCACTGAATTTCTGCAGAATAGCTGGAATAAGTAGTCCTTCCAAGAGAACTGCTCTACAGATCAACTGACTTGGACATAAAGGTATGACATACCCATTTTATAAGAAAGTTCTACAACTTAACGCTTTTATCTCACATAGCCTACCATTTGTGGTTATCAAAACCTCTCCCAGACAGGGTGTAAACAAAGTATAAAGAAATGTGTCATTTTTGCCATGTTCCCATATGAAGGGTAATACATAGAATTAAGTCTGGAGATTACATATGTAAAACGTAAACAGCCACATCTTCTCTCTTTCCTAATAAGAGATTTTAGTGCTTCATCTATCCTGATAAGTCAGGCAGTAACACAGTCTGAAATATATTTTACCCTAACCATATCTTCTACCTAATACATTTTATGCTGACCGTTTTACAGTTTACAAATGACTAACAAGGAAGGTAGAGAGAAACAGCAATCTAAAATATTTTAAGATAAATTATCCTCCATAGGCACCAGCTAACTAATGCATGCTTAACTGTTTTAGTGTGGTCTAATGTCATGGTTTTATGGGAAATGACGTCGGCAAATGAAAGCCAGTAGCATCATCTGTTAATTTTAAGACTTTAACTCTTGCTGGTATTAATTTCTGTCCACCACCACTAGTCTATCATTTAAAATAATTCCTCAAACTTGTGTCATATCAACATTTAACCAGACTTCTTGTGTCAATAATACCTTGTTAACTTATTAGTTTACATTTTATAGGATGCTGTAATTTAAAAAGGGTAAGAAAAAAAAGGATAAGAAAACTTCTGTTTTACAACTCTGTATAAAGGACAGGGGAAAGGGGGCTGGGGATTTAGCTCAGTGGTTAGAGTGCTTGCCTCGCACACAGAAAGCCCTTAGTTCAATCCCCAGCACAAAAAAAAACCCAAAAAGAACAGGGGAAAATAATTTCCAGGTTATGTGTAAATTAAGAGATCTGAAAAGAATTAAATAGACGTTTATAAGCAAGCTCTGCTCCAAAATCAAGCTTTGATACTTATTTTGTAAAGAGAATCTTCCTAACTCTTACATGTAGGAACCGACCAAAGCAAGCAACTTAATACTAAGTCAGTTCTTTCTCATCTACGCTGCTATTTCCTTACTGGCAGCCACCTAACACCATGTACAATGCAAGGAATCTTCCTGGGAGAACTTCTCGTTTTTGTTACCACATACAAACACATACATATATCCTTGCTTCTTCAATAACTGAATAAATGAATACTCAGAAACAGGTACCTGAGACTCTGGCAAAGTAAAGGGCAATTCCCATCCACATACAGTGGAAAAGTAAATCCTACTACCAAATTTTAATTTATAGAAATATTTTCTCATCTCTACAGTGTATGAAGACGATTAAATGAACCAGAGTAACTCCTCCTATTCCCTCTGTATTTGGCTACTGCAATCCTTTTGTTACTAGACTGACAGGAAATCATTCGATGTGGAAGACTATTTGAGGAGCTGTCTTTCATTTCCTTACATAGATTGGACTCAAAAATGATGACACATTTTATTTCTGAACTAGCCCATGGTGGTTGCTATTATCTATGCTGTGTCCTAAAGGTTTAAGAAAATCAACTAGCTTTTGTTGCAGTGTATAAATAAACATTACCAGTAAGCATCAATGTTTTAGCCTTTGTCAGGCTCTCCTGTTACTTCTACTGTTGGTACTTCGTGCATTAACTGCTAGAAATGAAATGGAGAAAAAGGCAGTTCCTAGTGATCCAAATTGTAAAAGTATTAAACTATCACTGCTCTACTTGTTAATGACAAAAACAAACTTACTTTCTTTTCTACTAAGCATTTATAATCTATTCAGAGGAAGCACTTCTGTTCTACAAGCATATGTTTCTAAATGGAGGAAGCAAATTCACCAAAAGTGACAAAACTAAAACTGGAAGTCTGAAAAGGGTATTTCTCAAGAACAAAATTGAAGTGAAAAAATCAGTATTTATTTTAAAAACTAAGTTTATGAACTTGTTGTTAGCAGTAGTAATCCATTAGAAAGCCTTGGCAAATAAAATTTTAACTACTGAATTAGCATTTGCATTGTTTGACATCACTGCAAAAAGATTTCTTTCATAGTGGAAAAATCAGAAGTCAGAATGCTTCAAACTGGGCCTATAATATGCAAAGAAGTTACTTACTATATATCATTTTTAAATGACAGGAAATATCAGCTCCATTCACTGAATGGAAATGCTAAAAAAGTGATCAGTTTTCCCAAACAGTCCTTAAATTCTATGCTTAATGTCTGTACCTAAAATCAGTAATGCATTTTAACTTCTCCTGGAAGTTGATTCCTAAAAGGAAGTCTCTAAGACTCTGTTTATAAGTAATTGATTAAAATCATAACATCATTCTATTGAAAGGTTTTAGGACAAAACTTTCTAGAATGTAATTCCCCATATTTATTCCATCCCTAACTCCCAATAAAAACTAATCCCCGTCCCCAGCCACACACTCTTCTATCCCCTACTTTTGAAAGTAGGTGGTTATTCTGCAGACTTATGGCTCATTTGGCAATTGCTAAGAAACCTCACAGTTCAGCATGACCTCTGAAGATGGGAATCCTATATATAACCTGAAGTTTTACACCCACAGTGCAGTTAACATGTAAAAAGAAGCCAAAATGCAACAGGTATTACATTTTAACATCCTCAAGTTTCAATATCACAGATATTAAGAGATGGAAAAGACCTGCTTATAGAATTTTAAGCATTTGTTGAACAGAATATATTACTGTCAATATCAAAAATAATTAAGAAATACTAATTTTTTATGGTCTACATGCACACCTTTACAAATTATGTTTTTCAATGTAATAAAAGCTGGAGAACACCAATTTAGGTAAACTATGGCTTTTATCATAGATTTTACAACATGCACCAGTTAGTGCCCTGGATAGTAATCCTAATATTGTTTCAAGCCCTGTACAGTTCTGTCTGTGCTTTGCATCTCAAAAGTGAGCCTGCCAAGGCACCTAAGTCTCTTGGGGATGTCATGTGCCACAATTTATACAACACAGAACCCCATCCTTCAGCAAGCATTTTCTTCCAGCACACAGTATTATTAAAAACTCAAGTAACCAAAATCATGTTTTAAAAAAAATACTGTATGCCACTAAGACAAAATTTATCCCTCTCAAATGTAGAGAATGGTTTTTTACTTCCTCTACCAATAGAGTATGTTTTCAGATATTCAAAATAAAGAAAAGGGAACCCAAACAAGCCACCCAAACCCAAGACAAAACAACCCAGATAAAATATGACAAAACCCCAAATACACTCCACACAGCTTCATTCGAGGAACAGTTTGCATAGCTCTGCATTCTTTTTATCTGTCCTTTGAGGTGAGTTTTTCAATTAGTTCTTGGAGTGGTGCAAGTTCTCTTCTATCAATAAGGTTGAACTCCTATGCAGAAAGAAGACAAAAGAAACAGAAAAATATTATTTGCCTCTTACTCTACAGCAGACTGCAATTAATATTTGTTGGAAATTAGCTTTTGAAGTAAATAAAAGTAGATTTCAATTTTTTTTTAGGGTATTTGCTCTGTGTCTTATGCAAATTACTCAATCTCTCCTGATGTTATGTTTTTACATCTGTAATACTAAGATTATCCTACCCTCATGAAATTATTTACAAGGACTAAAATGTAATGATGGATGTTAACCATTTTATGTAATTGCTGGCATAAAGTAACATTCAATACATGGGAGTTACTGCGTGTTTTTGAAATAAATAACCTAGGCACCATTTAAATGTATCAACCAAGTAAGGATAAAAAAAGTGGCTTATCAGGCAAACATGGGCATTATATGAAGAGTAAAAGCTTGATCATAAATAAATATATCTTCAGGATCTCATAAGATGTGTATGAGAGTAACATGAATAAGTAGAGTACATAAATGATAAAATTCTGCAAAGAACAGATGAGAACTACTAGATTTAGTTTAATTTGTGCCCGTTTGGGGTTTTGGGGGGGCAGGGGTACTGGGAATTTAAGCCAGGGCCTCCCAATGCTAGACACGCACTCTACCATCGAGCTGCATTTGCTGCACCTCATCTGTGTTTCTTTAGAAGTTCTACCTCAATACCAAAATTCTCAACTCCCTATTTAATTCATTTATTACATGTGCCAAACAACTCAGTAAGAAAAGAGAAGCACTACGGTACATTAAATAACAGGTTCACTCCTAAGATTTGTGGAGTCTGTGCCACAAACACAAACAGACACATATCATATGACTAAAGTATTAAATTTACATTAAACTGATGTTTTAAATGAATCTATGCTCTTACCTTGACAAAATACACCTTCATAGTGGTCAGGAAAAGAGATTCAAATTTACAATTCTTAAAATTCCTCAGGTTACTGCACAGAAAGTTAAAACAGGAAGGGAGCCCCTGGCAAAAATCACCGCTCTTCCAACACCTAGCTCCATCCTGAACCTCAGGGTACCTCATGCAAGCAAGTAAGGACACCCTGACTGACACATATGGGTAAAGTCCACATATCCTTACCAAAAAACCTGTCATCTGGGTACTCCTCAGGCCTAGAAGTATACCAGTCAGAGGTGTGTTCTGCCCTCCAAAGAATGGACTCAAGGCAAAAAGATTCACAGACCCTGGCGATGCACTTGGGACACATAGGCAGGGAATTGTAGGGTCTCAAGTATCCCAAAATACACCACAGGGATCTGGGGAGGTACATTCTTGGTCCTGTGGATCCTTCATCTGCAGCTGGAGAAGGATGAGGACAAGATTTTCTAAATTGTTGGGCCCAGGGAAATACCACTCTTAGTCAAGGAGTGATACTGTATAACTATTAAGTTCACAGTGTCCTGAAATGTCATTATGACTAGATACAGTAAATGCTATGTATCAACCCCCTACTATTTGCTAGGACTTAGAAAATCCAGTGCACTTTAAGACTACAGAACAAAGTAAAACTAACTCTTACGCAAGGAGAGTTATACTCTTCTAAGCCACTACAACCTGATCTTTAGCAATCATATTCTACCAAAGCCACAACAGGGATGCAAACTCTAGGATGCTTTCTTTGTTCTTTGAGTCCTCAGATGGAGAAACATAGTAATTTTTCAAAGCAACAGTTGTGGAAAATTACAGCATCTTAAAAAGTGTCTTTTATGGTGAAATTGAGATATAAAATTATGTGCCTTTAGTGTGAGATGTGTAGAGAGAAAGTGGACACATTTTTCTTTAGTACAGATGAGAAATAAAAAAGGCATTTATAAATGTATGCCCAGAGATACACATAAACAACATAATTTCAAACCTTGGGTTTCTTCTGGCCACCACTGCACTCTCAACCTCTACACCAAAACACATACATAAACGCATTTATACACACACACACACACACACACACACACACACACACACACACACACACACACACCCCCAACTGGTCAGCTCATCCGTTCCCAATACTTTCTCATTTTTGCTTATTATTTCTCTAATCAGAGAACTAGGTAAGAATATTCTCGCTAATCTTAGTCTATATTTTTAAGACCAGTTGAGAACTAAACAAAGAGGAGGTAAACTAGCAAGTTAGATCAAAGATTAATCGAACTCTAGAACAGAAACATGCTCTGGATTTTTCTTCCATCATACTTAAAATTACCTAGAATGTGGTTTCAAAAGAACAGGAACAAAGAGGGTGCAATATGCAAAGTATCCAGGACAGATACAGAGGTGAACCCTCTGCTTGGGAATGGAAGGAGTGCTGAAGTGTCCACAAGACCAAGCTCAATCTACAGATCTGCCCAACTAGTCAGCCCCTCCATAGGGCCCAGTAACTAAAGCAAACACAAAACAAGACTTCTCAAATCCATTTTAGACTTGCTTGCCACCAACCTGGCGATTAAAGAAACGCAAACAAAAGCCAGGCCTTTACATCCTAGGAAGCGCAGGAGATGCAGACTGGAGACGCAAGGTCTATCCTGACAGAATGTACCTGTCTTTATCACAGAGCTCTGAAAGTAAAGGCACACATTAAGCCAGTCACGGTGAACCTTTTAGATATGAGTGCCCAAGCTGCAACCTGAAACCCACTTACTTATTGCACAGTGCCAAAACTGCAATTAAACCTGAATACGGAGGTTTTAGTTTAGAAAAAAGCTCTACATTAACATCTTTCATTTTTAAAACAAACAACTCATGTGCCACAGGTTCACCACCACTGCACTAAGCAATAAAGGCCTCTTAATCCAACTTACCTGGACAAAAAATATAAAGTGCTTGAAAGATGTATTGAGATGTGCTTCCTCTTGAAGCTGGATCACAGGGTCAAAGTGTTGATGGTAAATGTGAGCATAAACCCTAAAGAGACGTTTGAGTATAGTTTTTGCCACAGACATGAAGTTCTTTGGGAATGGAACACCTGGTAAAGAGATAAACACGCCCTCTATTAAGCAAGAGAGAACAAGGCAACATGATCTTGTTGGCAAATGGCAACCTAAACTGGTAAAACAAGGCTGAAAAGAAGTGATGTTTATGAATTATAATTTTATATACCTGTTATACCTTTCAGAAATTCTCAACATATAATGAAAATAAACTCCAGTTTCTGGGGAGTAAGAACTAGTCCTCATGAGAGCCTGCTGTATCCGTAACATACTACAACTTTACTAAAATGAAACAAACTTCTTGACATCAAACCTCAATACAAATATGTGCTGAACATTCACACAGTAGTGCACTGACTGTGGTCAGGTCTGTTTAAAACGCTTGCAAGGTATTTCAGACTTTTTCTATACAATTTCATTACTTTTCCAGGTTTATAATGGTCCCCACGTTAGCTGCAATCTCTGTTCAGTAATGTTCCTTATTTTGGGAATTACAGCAATTTTATGGCCTTAAGCACATATAAAACTAGAAAATACATAATCCCTGTGGAGAAAAAGGGAATCCTTATACACTGTTGTTGGGAAGGTAGACTGGTAAGTCATTCTGGAAAACACTACAGCGGGTCCTGAAGAAATTAAAAACAGAATTACTACATGACTCAGTAATTGCACTTCTCAATATTACATACCCAAAGGAAATTATATCTCCATATAATGGGTATCTGCACTTCCGTGTTCACTCCACCATTATTCACAACTGCCACAACATGGAAACAACCAAGGTGAAGTTGTGAGCTACATACCCACACAGATACAGTATTCATTCAGCCTTACAAAGGAGACCCTACTTTGTACCACGGAGACAGACTTCGAGAACATGCTAAGTGTATTTTGTTTTTGTTTTTGTTTTTTTTTTGTGGTGCCAGGGATCGAACTCAGGGCCTTGTGCTTGCAAGGCAAGCACTCTAATCACTGAGCTAAATCCCCAGCCCCTAAGAACATGCTAAGTGTAAGCCAGACACAAAAAGAAAAATACTGCACAATCTCACTTACACTGGTGAAAAAAAGATTAAATATACAGACAGAATAAAACTGTAGTTACCAGAGGTAGCAGGTGGAATATGAGATGTAGGTCAAAGGATACAAAGTACCAGATACACAGGATGAGCAAGTCTAGAGATCTAATGCATAATATAACACTATAGTTAGCAATAATAGTTAGGAATTGAGATTTTCACTAAATGATTATAAGTGCTCTTCCCACTAAGAAGGGATAATGGGTTACTGTGAGATAATGGATATGTTAATTTGTTTCACTACAATAACCATTTTATGAGGTCTGTATCAGTAGCTCTTAAACATCATGTTATATATCTTTAAAGATACAAAATAAAATTTTTAAAAATTAAAAAAATCATATTCTGGGAGCTGGGGATTTAGCTCAGTGGTTAGAATGCTTGCCTCCCAAGCACAAGGCCCTGAGTTGGATCCCCAGCACCAAACAAACAAATAAACCAAAAAACAATCTAGGAGTGGGGATTTAGCTCAGTGGTTAAAGTGCTTGCCTACCAAGCACAAGGTCCTGAGAGTTCCATCCCCAGTACCAAAAAAAAAAAAAAAAAAAAATCTAGAAAAAAATCATATACTTTATTAAACTGGCTAAATGATCCAGACTGGCATAACAGCCAAATATTAACACTGCTAGATTTAATGCCTTAACACTGCCCACTGCTCATTTAAAAATCTAAGCCACAAGGAAACATAAGACAAACCAAACTGAAAGGGTATTCTATAAAATAATGTGCACTTTTCAAAAATATCAGTTTAATGAAAGACTAAAAAGGATTGCAGTACACTTATTCTAGACTATAAGACTAAGGGAGATGCAACAACAGAAAAAATATTGAAGATTTATTTTTGCTATTAAAGGATATTCTTTGTAAAACCTGAAACACCTGAGTAAGATCTATAGATTAGAGAACAGTATATTGGTGTTAATTTCCTGATTTTGGTAGTTATATTCTGACTTTCTAAGGAAATACATATTAAATTACTTCTGGGTAATGAACTAGAAGTAACATTCTCAAATGAGTCAAGAAAATCAATGAATATGGGAGACGGGACAAAATAAAAAGTAAAATAATCTAGATGAAGAATCTACGAGTCTTTGTAGGATTCTTGAAGATTTTCTAAATGTCTGAAATTGGTTCAAAATAAAAAATTAAAATATATATAAGGAGATTAAGAGATAAATTGAGGACAATTATTCAAAACCACTATTTTATATATACATATATGTAGATAATGCAGTCTTGAAAAATAGCTCTTTTATTACAAAGGTTCTAAAAATGGTTACATTTCGTAATGTTTAAAACATTCAGTAGGTATTTATATTGTCTTCTCTACCACACTCTTCTTCCAAAGATTAAAAGAAAAAAATAGTCAAAAAGTTGTTCTAATAATATTAGAAAAGCAAATTCTTAACTTTTTTCAGAGAATAGTTACACTAAGTTTGAGAAGGTAAGAACATCTAAACTGTCTAGATGTAAACATTTCTACTTGCAAGGTCTTCCCTTAAAAATAAATATAAAAAACCAAAGTCATTCAAACTTGATAATTAACCAACTCCCCAAACCTTACTTTCTTCTTGTTTTCAAACTCTGTAAGATTCATTTTATGGGTTATAAAATCAAACTCTGTTTGCCAGAGTACTAGATAAGAAACATAAACTCTCCTCAAGTAAGAGCGAACTATTATGTGATGATGTTATTAGTTGCCTAATATCCATTCTCTTTTCCTGTAATACAAGCAAGATTTTGTTACTACCTTGATCACTCATCTCTTTATCATTTAAAAGCATAGAGGCTTTTCTCAATGTTCATGATAAACTGTATAAAAAAGGTAGGACATGGGACTGGAGATTTAGCTCAGTGGTTAGAGTGCTTGCCTAGCAAGCACAAGGCACTGAGTTTGATCCCCAGCACCAAAAAAGATAGGACACTCTTAAATATGTAAGATCAGAACTATTTTGAAAGTGCACTAACCTAGTATTATTCTGGAATAGGAATAAACTTATATCTAGAACCTTCTACAGACAGGGTTAACTTGATCTTCATAGTTCTTCCCCCCGCCACGGTTCTTAACACAAAAGTTCAGTAATATTTTATTCAGGAGTATCAACAAAATTGAACAAATTAAATGCTAAAGTCTAAAGGTAGATCATTTCTTTTCTAATAAACTCATTCTTTCAACTAATATGCATTTAAAAACATTAGAAGATGAAAAAAAAAACAATTTACACAGGACAGCTTGCCGATTTTATGACTGGGTTAACAACTTTGTGCCTTTCTTAGAAACTATAACATACACATAGGTCAACACGGCCCTGCAGAGTTCTCCAACTAGACAGGATAGGAACAATGAGAACAACTCTAGAAGTCGGTTAACCCATGATCAATCCCAATTACATAAAATAATTATACCAATTTTTGATGGAAATAATGTCTCATCATCCAGCTGATCCTGGACCCAAGTCATCAAGTAATCAATATACTTGGGTGCAGAGCACTTAATAGGTTTCTTTATGTTTGTTCCATCTGCCCAGTGATACTCATATCTGCAATGGAAAGATAAAAAGCACACAGAATATCAAATAAGAGTAGATATATTTTTACATTCTCTACATACATGTATACATAGACAAGTTTTAAACAGTCTACTCCTCCACATAAAAGCATACAGTTATTTTAAATTCTAGAACAGAGAACTCACCTTTTATGTGTAAACCCTTTCTTTATGTATCTGAACTTTCTTTCCCAGCTTTCCCTCATATCGAATAGAAATCATATATTATTATAGTCAAAATACTAGGTTACTTCCCAGTTCCATGGTATCTTTGAATTTAATGCTTTGATTCCTTAAAAAACATTTTTTCCTCATGCAGCACAATTCTGTCTAATGTGGGGCTTTTGTGTAAAGGATGCAGAATGACACAGAAACTACAAAGTAAGATTAACAAAAAAGAGAATGATTTACTATTTCAGTACACTTGGATGAGGAGCTACACATGCACTTAAAACGTGCAACTGAAAGATGCTCCTAGGTATGGGTAGTAACAGAACATAATCCTTTGATTTGGTAAACATTTAATGTGCAGCTACTGTGTGAGGTATACAATACTAAGAGCAAAGTGCACTTAAATGAAAGGCATTTCCCTACTCTCAAGGTGAATTAGTCTAGTAGAAAATTTTTGACACTGAAAAAACAGTACGTTAAAAAGTCTAGCTGGGGGGGCTGGGGATTTAGTTCAGTGATTAGAGTGCTTGCCTTGCAAGCACAAGGGCCTGAGTTCGATCCCCGGCACCACAAAAAAAAAAAAAAAAAAAAGTCTAGCTGGGAAAAAAAAGTCTAGCTGGGCATGGTGGCACACACCTGTAATCCCAGCACTCAAGAGGCTGAGTGCTGAAGCAGGAGGACTGCCATAAATTCAAGGCCAGCCTGCACTACACAGTGAGACCCTGTGTCAACCAAACAAAGACATCTAATTCATTTTCTCCCTCCTTCCCTCCCTTGTGCACGTACACGTGTTACCTGAATTTTAAGTTAAACACACAGCTGAAACTCCAAAATTACTGAAATCTCTAAAATAAATTAGCATTCAGGTTTTTAGTCTACAAAGTTACTTCTGTTGCTTCACTCTTTGAATCAATTGTATTTTCTATCCTTCTCCCCAGAGTTTGAACTGACTAAATTATAGGTCAGTGATTCTAGCAAAGGAAACATCAGAATTTATAAAGAACAAATACCATGGGGTATTTTGAATGATTAAAAATTATCTTGAGATAGAGTAAGAATGCTTTCTATTTAATAATAATTGACTACACCTCAACAATAACCCTACACACCTGCATAAACATTTTGTGGAGTGCCTCACTGCCAAGGCCGGGCAACAGGAATGACCGTCAAGTTCATTTTGAAGGTATCCAAGACAGAGTTCCCAATACCTCTTATTATCTTGTTGCAATCATTTTCCCAGTGAAAACAGTCTTCCCATTACAAGCTCAAGTCCTTGGTGCAGATGAAGCCTAGTTCTCTCCTTGTCTGATCTTCTTTGGAGATAGAAGCCATGATGGTAGAACTTCTAACCATCATTACTCTTCACTTAAAAGGCAGGCATTCATCCACATTTATGTAAAGAAACCTTAGTATTTTACCCTTCCCTCACGACCAAGTTTTTCATCTTGTTAATGATTTTCACATGTAAAAGTGAAAAGCAGACACACTAAACAGAAGGATCATATTCAATACACTGAATTTTTTTTTTTTTTTTTTTGGTGCCAGGGATCAAACTCAGGGCCTTGTGCTTGCAAGGCAAGCACTGTAACCACTGAGCTAAATCCCAGCCCTGTTTTTTATTTTAAAGAAGTCAACTTTCAGCTTTATTTTTTGAAAAATAAAACACTTATTGCTGATACTTCTAGAGCTGACAACTACAATTCCCAACTCTTTTTCTTATGTTTATACTTAAGATGACTTCCTTCATTTTGTAGTTCTATTTTGCCTCCATCCATTTGTTTATCTCTGACAGGATATCTTGTTGAAATTTCTTCTGTCATTGCAGTATAAACTAATAAACTATAACTTTAAGACATTCACCATATTTTAATAATAATAGTCACTGAGAACCAAGCTCTGTGAGCCATCATGTGATACTACTTTGTAAGAGTAGGCACAAGTTGAGCACACTTAATCTAATCTGAAATGCTTCAAAATCTTTGAATGCTGAAAAGCCTACCCAAGTGGAAAATTCCACACTTAACCCCATATGATGGGTCAAGTGAAAATGTCAAGGGCCCTAAAAATATTTAATATTACTGTTAAATTACAATAAAATTACCTTCAGGTTACGTGTATTAGGTTGTAAGGGTCAATTTCCTTTTACTGGATCAAAATACCTGACATATACAACTTAAAGTAGGAAGGCTTTACTTTGACTCATGGTTTCAGAGCTTTCAGTTCATGGCTAGTGGGTTTCAAGGCAGAAACGTCATGGCAGAAGAGCATGATGGAGAAAAGCTGCCCAATTCATGGCAGCCAGGAATTGGAGAAGGCTGGAAAGAGTCAGAGAGAAAGGAGCCATGGACCAGATATGCTCTCTCCAAGGTCACACACCCATAACCACCCTACACACACACTCAGGAGTGTGCTTTACTATTCCCCTAAGCATCTCTCAAGCCAAACAAGTTGACAATTGAGACAAACCACCACAAAGGTGTGTATGAAACACAAAATGAATTCTATTCGTAGACTTGAGTCTCATCCCCGAGACACTCCTTTACAGGAAAATATCCCAAAATCCAAACTCCAAAACACCTCTTGTCCCCAAACACTTCAGGTAAGTGATACAGATCTCAAATAAATCCAGAGGAACTTGCTTTCCTAGAAGGCAGTGCTATTTTCTCAATGTATAACTAAACATATACAGTAATAGCAAAATTAAGAACATCTACTTTCACAAGTGAAACTTAATATCTGAAGTAAACTCTAGTAATAGTAACCAGAATTTTAAGAAGCACTAAAAGAAATTTCATTTTTAAATGCTCTTTTTCTTTTAAGAAATCTTCCCAAAACAAGTAACAGAAATTCATTTTCTCTTTGATGAAACAAGGAAACACCTGTGTCTCTGAACCACCACATTTAAAAATGAAGAGCACTACCCAATTCATGTAAAACCAAACAGGAAAGACAAAAAGAGGCACCTGCAACACCAACGACCACAGAGGACAGTTCTCCAGAGTTAACAGTGTCCTGGGGGTGAGAAAGAAACACCCAACTAACTCCACAGGAAGAGGTCTAGGAGGAAGCAAGGGACTGAGAGGTGCTGGATTTTGAATAACTGTAGCTATTCATCTCTGTGGGCTTGACAGGTGAAGGTCCAAACACAGCTTTGTGCCTTTTTCTCTACTGAGAAACCAGCTTATGTTTGAGGTCCTCATATAGAATCTCTGTACCTTTCCTGATTTCTTACACGTACCTGTTATGAACTTCTTCATTGTCCATTTGACTAAATTCTTTACATTCGTGACCACTGAGGGGGCAATATTTTTGTGGTGAATGTTGTAGTATGAACTAAAATATGTAACACATGAAAGGTCTTATATTTAGATATCACTAAGTAAACAGCAGTTGCCATTGTTATTATTAGTAATAGTAATAATAAAAGCTAGTTGCAAAAATGTATTAAGGAGGTTGAGGATTTAGCTCAATGGTAAGAGTGCTTGCCTAGCAAGGACAAGGCCCTGAGTTCGATCCCCAGCACCCCCACAAAAATGTACTAAGTCCAACCAACATTTATTGAGTGCTACCAGGTGGCAGGTACTGTCCCTGCCCCAAAAGGGACTTGAAAGAAAAATGAGTCTAACAGGTTAAATAATGTATGTATGGGCCAAGAGTGTAGTTCCATGACAGAACAATTGCTTAACATGCATATGCCATTGGTTCAATCTCCAGCACCACAGGGGGGAAAAAAGACAATTAGTGTAAGACGTATAATGTACCAAAGAAATGCAATCATTATACTATCTCTCTTTTTTTTTTTAAACAGAAATGCAATCATTATAAAGATAAAAAGGTAAAAGCTAAACAGATCGTAACTACTACTACTCTGAAAAAATCAGATGGCTTCAAGGAGAGGAAGCATTTGATATGGGCCTTGAAGATGAGTAAGACTTGGTTTGATAATAGTAACAGAAGATAAAGAAATGGAAGACAAGAAAAATGTCAAAAAGAAGAACAGACTAAATGAGTTTTCAGAAAGTAAGTAATGGAGAGAGCAGCAAGGTATTTTTCATGATCTAATTTGGACAGACCAAACAATATACAAGAGAACACAGAAGAAATGCAGGATGGAGGACAATACGGGGCAGGGGGGCGGGGGGGTTGTCATGGAACTCAAACTAAGAATCTGGACTTGATATATTAAGTCACTGACCAACTGCTAAAAGAATGCTAAGTAGAAAAAAAATTAATCAGAAACTTGCTTCTCATCTAAGACCTGTAAACAAAGATGAAAACTGCTCATTTAACCATGTCTCACTTTGGTCCGGCTGACATCACTGGACAGCTCTCCTCTGTACAGAAGTCTGTGATGGTCCCATATAGCATGTTGATCTGATTGAAGAAATCTACAGCTGCAAAGCAAGTATCAGTTGTAAGTAAAACAGAATGTCAGGATCAAATTTTAATTTTATTTACACAGAATCTTAGGTTTATCAGTGTTCTTTTCCCTACAAAGAACAAGTGAAAAGCACACACAACAAAAGCTTCATTACTTGACTACAGTGACATTTAGGAGCTTGTTTTCATCAAGTGGTTTCACTCAGAGAATAAAAAGTCAAGCAAAGAGTGGGAGAAATTACTTGCAACACATATAAAAAACCTTGCAATTAGAATATACAAAAAACTCCTATAGATAAATAAGAAAAAGACAACAGAAAATGTGAGTTAGATTTATTCGAAGGTTTCTGATATTTTCAATATTCACAGTTTTTCACATTTATCAGAGGAAACCATCTTATTAAATTCACCTATTAGTAATAATAATCATGGTGATAATAACAATTATGGTCTTTCAGATTTTCAATATACTACATATTCATAGCAGCTATAAATGAAAAGATTATTCCTTTTCCTCCCTCACTGGATTAGCTGACTCCATTAAAGTGGTGGTGCTGAATATCCTTGATTTATTCTTACTGTAAAAAAAACCTTTAATATTTCACTATCGTGATATCTGTTGTAGTTTTATCAGAAGAAAGTTCTTATCTATTAAGACTTTTACCTTACGAATTGATTTTGAATTTTATCTAACTCTTTTTCTGCATATATTGAGATGAACATATCTTTTTCTCCTTGATTTGGTATAAAGTGATGAATTTGAATGATTAATTTTCAAGCACTAAATCAACCTCTGTGTTCTGGAAAAGCTTCACTTGGTCACAATGTGTTATATTTTTAAAATATTGATAGACTGAATTTGCCATTATTTTGTATTAGGACTTTTACACCTCAGTTCATTTCACAGGTTAAATGAACCAGTTTCCTTTCTTATAATACTCATGCAGAGCTCATAAAACTATTATGTTTTTCTACTCTCTATAAGAGCCAAAGGCTAGTGTTATTGCTTCCTTAAATTTCTGATGAACCATAATGAATGTGATCGTTATGTATAAAACGTACCAATGTATGTTCTTGGTAAAATAAATAAATAAATAAATTTTTGATGGAAATTTCTTTGTAGGAAGTTTTAAAATAGATTATAATTTTTAAAAAAATAGTTACGAGACTATTCAGATTTTTAACGTTGTTAAATAGTGTTAACTTTGATAAATCTTATAGGAGTTTTTCTATTTTAAGTTATTTGTTGATAGTGGTTATATATCCTTTTTTCTTGTGTCCTACTGACCAGTTTTAAATTTCACTAGGTTTTTCAAAGCATTAACTTTTGTTCTCTCTTTGTACCTTTGATTTCTATTTCTATTAACTTCTGTTCTTCACTGATAACTTTTTGGGGGGATGCTGGGGATCAACTGGTAATTTTTCTTTAAACTTTCTTTTTATTTAACTTCTGTTGTTTTCTAACCTTTGGTAATTGATACTTACCTTATTAATTTTCACATTTTTTCCTAATATATGTATATAAAGGTCTAAATGTCTCTCTGATATAGTGTTAGCTACATCCACAAAGTTCTAGATATAGTATTTTTTATCATATTTTAGCACAAAATATTTTCTTATTTCCACTGAGATGCACTTCTTCAAAACATATACAATACATACTACATAGATTTGCTAGCTGTTGGTATTGGTTTCTGGCTAAACTCCACAATGGTCAGAGAATGTATTCATTTTAATTTCTGAAAATGTATGTGTGTGATCTGAGTTGCTTGTGTCATGTGCCCCTCCGGTCAAGTCTGTTAATTATGCGGCTCAAATTTTTCAAATTCCTTATTCGATTTTTTTCCCTCTACATTTCTTACCAGTTACTGAAACAGTGTTAAAATTTCTCACTGTAACTGCAGATTTGTATTCTACTTCTTTGAGTTCAGTCAGCTGCTTCTGATACTTTTTTGAGACATTATTAGAAATATAAAAATTCAAAGTTTATGTAGTATTTGAGAATTGAACCATTTATCACTTTTAAAGCTCCCTCTGAAATTTTTTTTGCCTAAAAAATTATTTTCTCTAACATGGCTATCAGCATTCTTTAAATTGCTGCTTAGCCTTTAGTTTCAATCATCCAGAATCTATATAAAATAAGCCTCTTAGGTGTTGGAGATTTAGCTCAGGTGGTAAAGTACTTGCCTAGCAAGTGCGAGGCTCTGAGTTCGATCCCCAGCACCACCCCTGCCCCCCAAAAAGCCTCTTAGAAAAAGCAGTATTTGGATTTGGAACCATCTTGCCACTATTACTGTCTTACCCTTTTACATGCTGAGAATTCAGGGCCTCACACATGCTGGGCAAGAAATCTACAACTGAGCTACACTCTACAACCTTAATCACTGTCTTTTTATTAGAGTACTTCATCCTTTACATTTGATACAATTACTAATATTTGGATTTCAATCTATTATCTTAATATTTGCTACCTAGCCTATTTATTTATTTATTGGTGCTGGGGATCGAACTCAGGGCCTTGTGCTTGCTATGCAAGAGCTCTACTACTTGAGCTAAATCCCCAGCCTACCTATCCTATTTATGATTCTTTTTCTCCTCTATGTTTTTTATAATTTCCTTTTTGTTTTGTTTTGTTTTGTTTGTTTGTTTTTTGGGGTTTTTTGGTGCTGGGGATCAAACTTAGGGCCTTGTGCTTGCAAGGCAAACACTCTATCCACTGAGTTAAATCCCCAGCCCCTTTAGAATTTTTTAAATTCTATCCTTCGCCTCTATTAGCTATGTAACTATACATTCATTTACTATTACTTCATTTCCTAACTTACAGCAGGAGTTAGAAACCAAACGTGACATGCCACCTATTGTGTAATTTTACTGGCTGGAATACAACCACATTCATTCAATTTTTACGTCTATGACGATTTTTGCCCTACAATTGTACATAGTTGCCATAGTCCCTAGGGCCAACAAACTCCGAAACAGTTACTATATGGGCTTTCACAGAGAAACAATCCTTGCTCCACAGTATAGAACATGCATCTTTGATTTAACAAAGCCCCAGGGGCTGGGGATCTAGCTCAGTGGTTAGAGTGCTCACCTAGCAAGCACATAGCCCTGAATTCAATCCCCAGCACACAAAAAAACAAAAAAACCTTGCGGGGGATTGGGGGGATGCCTTAACTACCCATAACCTATTTAGGAGCTGGGATTTAGCTCAGTGGTTACAGTGCTCGCCTAGCAACCACAAGGCCCTGAGTTTGATCCCCAGTACCAAAAAAAAAAAAAAAAAAAAAAAGGCCCCAAACAAAAGTTTGTGTTTCTAAATTCCCAGACAATATATCTTCCCCTAAATATGCTACAAACTGCCACTCTCTAAAAATACGACAAGGATAAAACTGACTCAGTCTCCTTTCCCATTAGGTTAACAGACTGCTAAGCCAAGAGGTATTACTCGCAAAAGGGAAGGAAAAGCTGTGGAAGCAAACAACTTCCCTTCAGTGTGCCTGCTGTATGATACAAAGCAGTAAGTGATGACTGGCTGCAAATTAACTCCAGGAAAACACAAAATCTGTCCCCATAACCACTGGCATCCTTTCTAGCCAGACCTTATTAACTCACTGCCAGCTGGACAGGACTGGCGCACACCTGCAGTCCCAGTTTCTTGGGAGACTGAGGTGGGAGGATCACTTGAACCCAGGAGCTGCAGACCAGCCTGGGCAATACAGTAAGACTGTTTCTTAAAAATAAATAAAGAAAAACTATCATCTGTAATCCTATAAAATAGATATCTTTTCAAATTCTCAAGCAGAAAGGGAACGCTTATCTGTATGTTTAAGGCCAAATACTACATATGGTGACTCAGTTCAGCTTTATGTGTTCCTCCTACTAACTGTCATGAACAGCAACATCCTTTTCAAACCCAGATTTTCCAGAGCAGCAAAAGAAAAAATGACTATAAAAGACATCAGAGTTAATTATTGATCAAAATTTAATAAGCATTACATTAAATTTAATCCCAGAAGTTTTCTTCTGCTTTTACCTCAGTGAGCCAAAATTTACTAATGACTCTACAACCATAATTCTTATATTGTCCTCCACATGAATGAGAACTATGGTTTTTTAAATAAAACAGACACATCTCATTTCCAGTCCTAAGCTTATCAGCTGAGTTACTTAACCTCCCTGAACTTCAGTTATCTACCTTCAAAACTGAATTTATCATGGAGCACTAAAAATGTGACTACCATGAAACAGCCATTAGCTTTCCTCCCAAAGTAAGATATAGTCTCAGAATTCTGTGGCACATTAAGCTCTCCACTTCACTTTTTCCAGAACGCTAGCCCTTCTTTTTGTCTAAGTTATAACTTTCTTCCTATCTTTCTACTAGTAAAATGTTTAAAATCAGACCTTGGTTTCTAGCTCTTAGACAAGCTACTGAATTTGTACATTTACCAACATTTACCATTTATGTTCATCTGGCAAGTGTACTGAAGCCAAAAGGCTGTTAAAATGTCAATCTTATCAACAATTCCCCTTACTCAAGTATGCACTGGAAGTGTTTATTTAGTAAGTCAGTGAGTAAAAAGAAAGAAAGAAAAAAAGTCAGTGAGCAGAAATATTTGTGTAGTCTCAAACTCTAGTCAGCTCATGAAATGTAATTTGGGAGCATTATGATCAATGAGGAAAATTTTTAGAGTCTAACATTTTACTCAAATGCTATTTTTTCAAAACAGAACTATATATTCTAAGTAGATGTTCTAGAGATCCAGTCCAAAGTAATTTTTGTTCAGTTAGGACAGAACTGTGGAATACCTGTAAAATTTTACAAGTTCTCATAGTTCTAGAGATTTCAATAGAACGAGCACTCAGATCTAGCAATTGAGACAGAGAATATAAACAGAAAACTGATTATTTGCTTTTATGCTTAAAAGTCAGAATCTCTTGTACAGAACCTCCATTCTTACATTTTTAAAATTAGTAAATGAGCTCTGAAGTGGTACAAAGAGACAACAAGTAAAAAAAATTAATAAACACATATATGAGAAATTCTTTCTGATTATTGTCTTTGAGGTGCCATAGAACCATCTTATTTGTAAGATGAATCTCATCAATAAAGCAAACAAACCACTTTATTTCAAATAACTCTCTTGGTCCATGAGGATAATCATATTATAATAATACAGTTCTTGTGCAAATGCTATCACCGCAAGAATTTATGACCTTTCAATAAGATCTGGTTCCTAAATGTGACCAGTGAGTAGTAGCTCAATTTATAAATCACTGATATTTCAAATTACTAGATACTACCAAGTAGTAAGAAAAATATTGTTTTGCTTTTCCTTAAAGCCTAGACATTCAGTCATTTAATTGAATGCTTTCAATTAAATCTCATTTTAATTCAATTCATATAAATTTTCTTCAGTTATAAAACTGCTATCAATTTTTTCACTAATGCTTAAAAACCCTGAACCTTTTATTCCCCAACTCACTCTGGCTTAATTCCCAAGAATGTATTTTACTTACATGTTTTTCTTTCTAGGAGTTAAGACTAACTCATAAACATTTTACTAATCTCAAAATCACTACTGAATTATTTTTAAAAATAAGCTGAATTTAGACAAATGAATATGCTACTGAGAGAGGCAATTTAACATAATGGTTACAAACCCTGAATAGCTGTATATGAGGCCTGCTATTCAGCAGCTGTGTAATCTATACAAGCTACTGATCTGTCTTAGCTTCACTAAACTATTAAAATGGTGTAAACAGTACCTACATCACAAGTTCATAAAAATGAAATCATCCATGCAGAAAAGATAACAGAATGCCAGACATATAATTAGTGTCTGCCAAATATACCCCAGTGAAAATAGTAAATCTGTTTTGTAATACAATATTATACCAAACAATTTCTTAAAACTTCATTTTTAGCCAGATATGCCTGTAATCCCAGCATCTGAGAGGCTAAGGCAGGAAGATCATCATAAATTCAAGCCACTCGGGAATACATAGCAAAATCCGAAAAACAAACAAAAAATGCTTTACTTTCAGAAATAAAATACCATAAAAACGCAAGATGGATTATGATATCACTGTATTGCAATACTAGGCTGCTAACTGGATCCTACAATAAAGATCACCCTAGCATTGCCCTGCAATGAGACTATTAACCTATTCAGAGAGACAGAAAGGCTACTCACTGTTCACTGCAACCCACTCGTTTAGATCTTCTCCCTCAGGAAGCATGACAGCCATTCGGAGGTTGCCACTGCCGAGTGTGGCTTCTGCATGTTTTAGGAGCTCATACTGGTGAGAGCCCTCTGGGATGTTCTTCTTTGGTTTAAAAGTTTTAGAAGACCGACTGCCACTATAAACAGAAAAGGAAAAACATAAAAACGTTTCAATATTTAACACAAGACCATCAACAGAGTCTACTATACCACCAGATATTATATAGTTGATCTTAAACATCCACAAATAAAAGCAAATATACTTTTTTAGCCCCCCTCAGCATTCAAGCTAAACTGTATCGGCTACATTAAACCCTGGCAATAGAATTGCTGTAACTACTGTATTCTCTACTCAAAAGACCTACAAACTTCCTTCTATAGTCCCTATTTTAACTGACAAGAAGAAAAATAACTTCACTATAAGTAACCTAGCCCTTCACCACAAATTAATGATTCAAAATCACAGATTGTAAACTACAAAAACAAGTACTTTTTATTCCTTTTTCATATCTACTCTCTCATTCTAATACAATTAAATTTGTATTGTTCTTATAAGAAATATAAAGATACAACTCTGTATCAATAAACAGAAACATCTAGCCAGGCATGGTGGTACATGCCTGTAATCCCAGCACCCTGGGAGACTGAAACAACAGGATGGCAAGTAGGAGCCCAGCCTGAGCAATTTAGCAACTTGGTGAGATCCTGTCTCAAAAATTTAAAGGTGGGGGGGGATTTAGCTCAGTGGTAAAACACTTGCCTAGCAAGCACAAGGCCCTGAGTTCCATCCCCAGTACCCCCCAAAGAAAGAAAAAATTTAAGGGGGGAGGGTGCACCCTGAGATGTAGTTCAGTGTGAGGGCACTAAATTCAATTTTAGTATATGTGCTGCCGAAGCGAGCACATAGGGCACTAAATTCAATCCCCAGTACTGCCAAAAAAAATCCTAGAGCAAGACAAAACTAAATGTTCTATCAATTACGGGAAGCATCAGCAATAAATCTTAATCCAGAATTCTCATTGTTTAACGATCAGAACAGTTAAGTAGCTAGACATTAGTGCTATAGTATTGTGGTCTACTCAAATGTGTATCCCCAATTTATTCACATACATACATCAGCTCCCCTTCCCCCATATCCATAGGTTCTGCACCAGTAGATTCAACCGAGGAAGGACTGAAGATACCTGGGAAACTGCATCTGCACTGAACACGTGCAGACTCTTCTTGTCATCATTCTCTAAGCAACATGACACAACTCTTCTTTATGTGGCTCTTACATCCTATTAGGTATTATAGGTAATTTAGAGATGTCTGAAAATACACAGGATAGCTGGAGGCTACATGCAAATATTACATCATTTTATAAAAGAAATTTAAGTATCTACAGATTTAGTTATCTGTGATCAATCCTAAGCCCAGCCCCTCAAATACAGAGGACAATTACACACACACACACACACACACACACACACACACACACACACAGAGTTTTCTAATGGGTCAACTGAAACCAGGCTTATAAAACTGTTTAATGCCAGACTCGCCAATCCACGCCTGTAATCCCCATACTCAGAAGCCTAAAGCAGAAGAATCAGCAGTTTGAGGCCTGTGTGAGCAGACCTTGTCTCAAAATAAAAAAATAAAAAATAAAAAGGGCTAGCAGTTTAGCTCAGTAGCACTCCCTGGATATAATCCCTAGTAAGGGGAAAAACAAAAAATTTTAAAAGATGGAATCTGACTGGGTGTGGTGGCACATGCCTTTAATCCCAGCACTCGGAAGGCTGAGGCAGGAGAGTCACAGTTCAAGGCCAGCCTGGGCTACATAGTGAGTTCATGACCAGCGTGGTATACATAGTGAGACCCTGTCTCAAAAAACAAAAAAGTATTGAAATAAACTAAGAATCTACCAGTCAGCCCAAACAGCTAATTCAAATGATAGGTATTCAACATTCTAAATCACATTCTCTACTGGCATTCTCATTTAAATGTCAGTATTCTGTAATTAAATGTATGTTCCTCTGGGGTTGGGATTCAGCTCAGTAGTAGAGCACTTGCCTAGCAAGCACAAAGCCCCAGCACCAAAAAAAAAAAAAAAAAAAAAAAAAAAAAATTATGTTTCTCAATTCTATACAGAGAGCCTCCTCCCATTTCTCTCTTCAGCAGTCAAGGGATCTCTTTAAAAATACTAGTCAGGTGATGCTACTCCTCTGCTTAGACTCACTCAGCATCTGTCCAGTGGTCTCCAAGTAAATCCAAAGGTCAAATACTAGATATGTCACTGAGCATGGTGGCACACGCCCATAATCTCAGCCCTTAGGAGGCTGAGGCAGGAGATCACCACGAGTTTGAGGCCAGCATGGGCTATACAGTGAGTTCAAAGCCAACCTGATCTACATATCAAGACTCGCCTCAAAAATGTGTCTGTGTGTGTCTAGTGTGGACATTTTTCTCTCATTTCATCAGAAAATGTATTACACACCAAATTCTCTCCAAGTATTTCTAAAATAAATTCTAAATGGTAAATTCCAAAATATAAATTTACATATATATTTATGCTTTCCAAGCTTGAGGCCTATTTCATTTTCCTCCTTCTCACCTTTCTTTAAATTTAATTTCAGAAACATGTTACCAACACATTTCATTAGTCTGTGTGATTAATTACAAAAATGGCTCTCATGTGATTAATGTGGTACGAGTCTTCAGGCAAGGTGCAAAGAACACTCTCTTGCTAGGCTCTGACCAGTGCAGCAACTGAGGCATCTATTACTTTGTACCAGCAGCTCCATCCCTTTAAGATTAAGTGATTCTCTGACAACACAACTAGTCAGTTATATGGCAGAATGGGGGGGGATTCAGTAACAGTCCATCATCTTGAATAGCTGAGTCTCAGCACTTAACATTACTGAGTTTTAGCTTCTACATCTATAAAAATGGGAATGGTAACACCTCCATTACTAATGAACCTGCAGTAAGAATTCTATGACTATTAGTTCTCTTTGTTCTACCTGGAGGCACAGACCTGATACATCAGTGGCTCCTCCATAAACTCTAATACCAGAGATCAGGGGCTCAATAAATACTTGTGTTAACTGACAGTTCCAGTCATCTTCAAATTGCAAACTTCTACATTAGGATAGTAATGATGGTAATTAGTATTAACATATCCTGAAGGATTTGTGCCCAGAAGTATTTTATACGCAATATCCCATTTAATCCTCATAACCATGATATATAAGCTACTATTTATTTTATGAATAACAAATCTGAGGCTTAAAATACTTACATAATTCACCCACGACTCCAAAGGTGGCAAAGAACCAAGATTTAAGTCTATAAAAATCAGTATCAATATTGGGACCCTGGTACAGCACGTACTTAACACATGCAAGGCCCTGGGTTCAATCCCCTACACCTGAATAAATAAAGCCCATTCTCTTACCCACCGTGCAACACTATTCACGGCTTTACCTTTATTTTCTATTCAATTGTTTCTAACAGTTTTCTTCCTACATTACCACAATTCAATCAAATCACTCATGAATCAACAGAAGGCTAATTCACACTGAGAGTATGACACATTTTAAAAGCAATCTTCAAAATGTCTAATTTCATTTTTTTTCCTCATACTTACTCTAATCTATGTAAATACTTAGTATATACTCTGCTATTAAAGAAAATTAAAATTCCACCTGATAATTTCCCCTTAATGTTTGCCAAACACACCCATACATTGAGACAGGCTGACACACACCCACAAAAACTGTTAGCTGTTGTTCAAAACGGAATGTGTCCCAGAAATAAGGTTAAAAGCTATAGCTATTGAAAAGATTATTTTAATTTAAGAAAGATAATATGAATAAGCATCCTTAGTATCCATAGGTGGTAGTGTTATTTTTGTTGCCACTACGAAAGCAAGAAATCCTTACCCGGCTGGAGGGTTTTTGCTAAGACATAAAAGCTGATGAGATAAGTGACAGAGAAAGAAGTTTAAAAAACAAACAAACAAACAAAACAAACTGAGTGTCCACATGCCCAGTAGAGGTCACTGTGAAGATAAAAGTGATTCTCTCTGATCCAAACTCAAAATCTGGACTATCGGAGACCCTGGGGGCTCTTCAGGAGAGATTAGGTGACAACTCAACCAGTTTCCTGAATCCCAATAATCTCCTCTACTTGTCTTTTACTTAGAAGTAGGAAAGTGGTAGCGGCTTTGTAACTGTAAGGTAAACTCAGAACAGGGCCCTGGGGAGACTGCAACTTGACCATCAAGGTTGGCGACCTCACAATCAAGCGAGAACCTACAGAACACCTCTGTGCGGGTAGCCTCACGCACTTTTCTACCTCCAAAGACAAGCTCCTGCAATCACAGACTCTTCACCAAGAATCCAACTAAAAGCCAAGATTATGAAACACAAGCAAGCAGACAACTCCAAATCATCAAGCATGCCACGGAAGAGCTACTGAACTCAACATATAACTAACACTAAAGCAAAGAGAACATGTTACATACAATACCTTTAGGAAAGACAGAGATACTATTATTTATCTCCTCCAAAAATAGGCAATTACAAAAAGAAACAACACGGTGCACACCTGTAATCCCAGTTTTCAGGAGGCTGAGGCAGGAAGGTATCAACTTCAAAACCAGCCTCAGCAACTGAGATCCTGTCTGGAAAAAAAATAAAACTAAAAGGGATGGGGAGGATATGACTCACTGGTGAAGTGATGTTAAATTCCCAGTACTGAAAAGAAAAAGGATAAAAAAAACTTTTAACCCAGGAAAGGGGGGAGGGATTGAGGTTATGCTTCAACAAAGGAGGTCAGGCCAAAAGATAGTCCTTAGACACTGAATAAAATAAACTAAATTTCAAATACGGCTGATGACAGTAATGTTTGCACAATCTTAGGAAAATACTAAAAAACATCAAATTGTACACTTCAAATGGGTGATTTGTGAAGAGCATGAAAATAAATAAAGCTACAGTGTTCGTTTACAAGACACAAAAGTGAAAAGTGACTGACACAAATATGGTCAACTGATCTTTGCCAAAGGAAGAAAGGCAGTTCACTGGACTTTTTAACAAATGGCGCTGAAATACGCACAAACATAAATACACAAAATACAAAAATATGCAAAAATAAAACATGCAGAAACACAAATCTGAACCAGATCCTAGCACTTTTCACAAAAATTAATAAATTCAATCATACACCTAAAAATACACACGATATTATAAAAACACACACAATATTATAAAACTTCTAGAAGAAAATATAAGAGAAAATCTATGCAACCCTGGATTTGGTGGTGAGCAGATACAAAACCACTGTGAAAGGAAAAAAAATCAGTACATTAAAAAAAATCAGTACATTAAAATTTACAAAAAATTTTTAGTTATATGTGCTGCCAAAGCGAGCACAAATTTACAAAAATTAAAACTTCTTTCAAAGACACTGTCAAGAAAATCAAAAGGTAAACCACAGGGGTTGGGGATTTAGCTCAAGCGGTAGAATGCTTCCCTAGCAAGCAAAGGCTCTCAAAAAAATCCCCGGCGCTCAAAAAAATAAATAAATTAATAAATACAAAGACAAACCACAGATTATGTACGAGAAAAATCTCTTCAAAAAACCACAGACTATATGATAAAGGACATATCCAAATATACAAAAAGCACTTACAATCCAGTAAGTAAACTGCACAATGAATAAATGGGTAAAAGAGATGAACAAACTCCAACAAAGATGTGCAGGTGGGGGCTGGGGATTTAGCTCAGTGGTTAGAGTGCTTGCCTGGCAAGCACAAGGCCCCGAGTTTGATCCCCAGCACCAAAAGAAAAAAAAAAAAAAAAAATGTGTAGATGGCAAATAAGGACATAAAAAGGAGTTCACCATCATTGGTCATGAGGGAACTGCCAATCAAAACAATGAAATACCACTACACGTTTATTAGAATTGCTACCACCCAAAAGCCGAACAGTACAAACGCTAATGCAGAGGTAGAGCAGCATTAACTCTCATTCACTGATAGTAGGAATGCAAAATGGTTCTGTCAAGGTAGAAGACAGCTTGACCATCTGTTTTAAAGATAAATATAATTTCCACCCAATCTTAACAATCACACTTGCAGGCACATATCTGTTTGATTTGACAACCTATGTCCACACAAAAACCAGTAGGTGTATGTATACAACAGCTTTAATCACAATCCCCAAAACTGTAAGCAACCATAATGCCCTTCAATAGGAGATCTGATAAACTGACCTACATCCATACAATGTAATACTGTGTTCAGTGATTAAAAAAAAAGAGCTATAAAGTCAGAAAAAGACAGAATTAGCTGAATACTGCTAAGTAAAAGAAATCATTCTAAAAAATCTACATATTATATAATTCCAAATATATGATATTCTGGCAAAATAAAGCGATAGTAAATAATCAGTAGTTGTCAGGGGTTCAGAAAGTGGAAGGAGAGATGCTATATTCCCAAGAGAACTGAAAACCTATGTTCACATAAAAACTCATACATTAATGTTTATAATCGTGAATGCTTATAGCCACATAACAGGCAAAACATGGGAACACCACAAATGTCTATCAAGTGATAAACCAATAAATGAAAGGTGGTATATCTGCACAATATTATTCAGCCATAATGAATAATGAAATACTAAAGCACAATACCACATAAGTGAATCTTGCAAATATTATGCTAAAAGAACTCAGAAAAAAAATACAAAGTCCACCAAAAAAAGTATACATGAAGAAAAGCTTGTATTTTAAATACTTGTATAAATATTTTAAAAACTTGTACTATAAATATTTTAATATTAAATTTACTGAGATATCATGAGACTAATACAAGTTACCTGTGGCCTCTACAATTAATTACAAGAGGTGCTCGAAGTGGTAGTCATTAGCTTCCAGACTTTTATTAGTATGGTGAACTGCTCAAATGTGTATATGTATTTTTGGCGGACTCTGTATGTTATCACATATTGTATGATTCCATTTATATGAAATGTCCAAAGAAGGCAAATTTATGAAAAGAGATTATTGTTGCCAGGGATTAGAGAGAGGAGGAAACGGAGTCATTGCTACTAATGACCCAGTGTCCTTTTGGGTGATGATGAAAACATGCTATATTTGGAGTCATGATTAGACATTTACACAACTGCCCCAACTACCTTGTCACTGCTGAGATACAATACCCAGCACCCGCAGCTGTAAGGAAAAAAAGGGTTATTTTGGCCCAAAATTTGTAAAGGTTTCAGACCACAGTTTGCTGACTCCCACTATGTAGTCCAGTCTGGCACTGGCTTGAAAAATAGTCCAGGCTCACCCTGAACTCAAGACGTATGATAACAGATAATACAATAATAATACATTTTGATAATCAAAAACAGATGAAAGAAAAACAAGTGTTGGTAAAGAAAAAAAGTGTTGGTAAAAAAAGAAATGCCTGTAAACTGTTGGCAGGAATGTAAATTAAGGCAGCCATCAAGAAAAATACAGTGGTTCCTCTGAAAAATCAGACACAGAACCACAATATGGTCCAACAATCCCACCAGGTATATACCCAAAGAGTATAAAATCAGTACGTCACGGGCTGGGGATTTAGCTCAGCAGTAGAGCACTTGCCTAGTAACTGCAATGTCCTGAGCTCGATCCCCAGCACCAAAAAAAAAAAAAAAATCAGTACATCACAAAGTCATCTGAGCTCCCTGCTTAAGGCAGCATCATTTAGAATAGGCAAGATCCAGAATCAGTCAAGCATCAACAATTAGGTGGATAAAGAAACTGGCATACACACACAACAGAATACTCTTTTACCCTTTAAAAAGAAGAAAATTCTATCATTTGAAACAACATGGATACCTGGAGACTCTGAGTTACTTCAGATAAGCCAAGAACAGAAAGAGAAATACCACATGATCACATTTATCTGTGCAATCTAAAAGAGTCAATCTCATAGAAAAAAGTAGAATGGTAGTTACCAGATGCTGGGGGACCATGAGGACTGGGGAGATGTTGGTCAAAGAATACAAAATTTCCATTGGGAGGATAAACACATCTCTCTCCAAACTGGGGCTGAACTTGTTATGTGGCCTAGGCTGGCCTTGACCTCACAATCCTCCTGCCTCAGCTTCCCAAGTACTAGGATTACAGGTGTGTGCCACCAAGCCTGGGTAAGTGAATAGATATTATGTAAATATTCTTACCAAGAATAAATGGTAGGTATGTGAGGTAATACACTTGTTAATTAGATTATTTAGTCATTCCACAGTAGATACATATTGCAAAACATCTTGTACAATATTAATATAATTCCAATTTTTGTCAGTTCAAAAAAATCAGTAATCAGAAGCCATGCAAAGAATGGACTAGAAGGAGGGCAAAAGTGAACACAAGGAAACCAATCAGGACACTACTAAGATGAAGAAAGATAGCTTGGACTAAAAGGAATGGAAAGGACACAGATTCCAGATATCTGCAAGCAGAACCAACAAGACTCACAATCAGATTTCATTTATAGAAAGCAGTAAAAAGAGAAAAATCAAGGGTGACGCTTGGGTGTTTAGTATTAACTAGATAGCGAGTAGGCACTTATTGCTACTGGTGTGGGAAGATGAGTTTTGGACATGGTAACATGAGACACCTGTTAGACATCCAAATGGGTATGTCAGGCAGGCAGCTATGGATTCAAACCCCAGGCTCAAAGGTGATCACGGGCCAGAAGGTAACGAGTTCCATCCTCAATGGCTAGCACAGTGCCAATAGATACACTAGGACAGTGGTGGCGAACTTACGGTACGCATGTTATCGGATTTTTCTTTTAAGACAAAAGATGTTCTTGTATGAGTTGTTTTTTCTAAACTAAAACCTCAGTATCCAGGTTTAATTGCAGTGTTGGCACTTGGCAATGAATGAGTGGGTTTTGCAGTTTGGCAATGGGTCTCTAAAAGGTTCGCCATCAGTGCACTAGAACACTGATAAAACAATAAGTAGTTTATAAGCTATGAGAATTCTTACCATGAAGAAAAGCGTTTACGATTAAGCCTAGGGCTTCCCATGCACCCTTAGTCATGGAAATTTTCTTGCACATTTTAGTATCCTGCTCTTTAGCACATATTAGGGAACAATGCACCAAGATATTAAAAAGTGCTGTGTTGAATCTCAAAGCATAATCATAAAACTTCAATTTTATAGTGTAACTAGTCACTTTGTACAAGAAATGGGTAGAGGGTTAGTCAATTTGGTATTTATTAAATACCCCATAAACTTTTATAAATCTAAACCTTAGAAAATCATATAACACTTCACAAGCAAAGACCAATTAGTTTCCATTTCTGTGATGCTATACGAGGCATTATCTCATCTATACATGAAGGTACTTATGTTTAAGTACCTTCACCCATTTCCAAATATAGTACCCTCTAAGCTTGAGCTGTACAGAGCGCTACAGACTCCTTTGTCCAGCACTACATCCACTATTCTAATCAGTAAATAGGTACTAAAACCAAAGGAAATTTTAGGAAGTGCCCACAGTTGAGTGACTGGGTGTTCTCCATGCAACAGCAGTAACTTGTTTTGCAGAATCCTGAAATGCTACTGCATACACAGAACTTGGAATGAGTGTGAACCTGGCAACGGAGGAAACAGTAACTCCAAATACACCAATACACCAATATTTCAATCAAGGAACATTCAGGGAACTTAAGACCCAGTTTCAGATCCTGTCTTTTAACTTTACTGTCTGTGAAATCTCAAACAAATTATATAACTTCCGTGAGAGCACAACTAAAAACCTAGGGATGATCATCAATCTGAAGCACCTCAGTTTTGAGGCAGCTGTCACAGAGCAACTGACAGCTTTTAAATGTTCAATGAATGAATGATACTATATATATGTACATTTACATGTACATGCACATTCACATGCATATGTGTAGGTATAGATAAAACACCTATCCTAGTTTTATAGATAAAACACCTATTCCCCTGCCACACTTCCACTGATCCATACAAGGTCAGCTTAAAATACCACCTCCTCACCTTTGTTTACATTTTCTCCCTAGATTGCAGGTTACACAAAGATACCAATCATACATAGACACTCCTGAATCTCCAACATCCAACACAGACGCTGGAACATAAGAGAATGTCAAATAAACGTACAGCAAGTACTCTGACATTTGCTAAAATTTCTTTTCAGTTTTGCTAAAACTTCTTTTCAGCTTCTAGGCTAAAAATGATAGATACAAGTAGCACAGTAGGTGGCAAACCTTTTAGAGTGCCCAAACTGCAACCCAAAGCCCACTTATTTATCACAAAATGCCAACACTGCAATTAAACCTGAATATTGAGATTTAAGTTTAGAAAAATAACCCTGTATTAACATCTTTTGTCTTAAAAGAAAAATACAATACACATGCCATAGGTCCGCCACCACTGATATATAGCATACATTTCACTGGTAATACATATCTTACACTTTAAACTAACATTTCAGGAAGTACAACCAAACAAATGGCGTCTGAGCACAAGACTGCAGAATTAGATTCATCGTGACACCAGCAGATTAACCTCCAGGGACCCTCAATGGCAGGGTTTTAGAAAGGGGCACTGAAAGGAGTCCTAACAGTGTGTTCCTATGGTCATATGTTGCCAAAGAAAAATGCAAAACTACAAGGGCAACTGGTTGAGAACACTGTATCTGGCTCCATCTCCATCGCAGTTCCTTCTTGGGCAATGAAGTACTCTGGGTATTTGTCTAAGAGAAATGAGCTGAGTATAGATTTATTTTAGGTTCCATAAAACATGTGCAGTGTACAATCCCTTCCATGTGTGCTTAGACCACTGCTACTCTGGGTAAAGGAATAACTTCCAAGAATCTTCTTGCTATCCAGTGTGCTGTCTTATCTGATATCAAACTTGATCTTAGCGAAAAGGTCGAGAAGTGATCTTATCTGCTTATCTGATATCGTAACACCAAGGGGCAGGATAAGAGTCATTTAAATACTGTATAAGCACCATAGGGCACAGGTACTGAAGCATGTAGGAACACTGCACTTCATGTATGGAAAAATTTCTTGAGGGTCTCTCAAACTTAACAGTAATCTTGAAATATTATATGATATTACCAATAAACTGTAGATCTGAAACTTTTCCAAGCTATCATTAATACACATTTTGATCAATCATGTTAAAGGAAGGTTCTCCCTGTAGAAAATAATGATCCTCAGCCAGGCCTGGTGGTGCATGCTTATAATCCCAGTATGCTGGGAGGGTCAAACAGGAGGATCTGAAGTTCAAGCCCAGCCCAAGCAATTTAGTGAGACCTTGTCTATCAATTAATCAATCAATAAGGACTAGGAACAGAACTCAGTGTGAAGTCCCTGAGTTCAATGCCCAGTACTGCAAAGAAAAAAAAAGAAGAAATCATCATATTTTACTAAATCATTGATGTACGAAATAAAAAGGTATGTAGTCGGGGCTGGGAATTTAGCTCAGTGGCTGAAGTGCTTGCCTAGCAAGCACAAGGCCCTGAGTTTGATCCCAAAAAAAGTAAAAAGTATTAGATATCAGACAGTTGACTAATAAAAATGTTATTTCTGTATTGTGAGTTGACAGATTGACAACTTTATCAAATTTGTAACTTGTTATTTCCTCATTGTAAGTATGCACTATTCTATTGAATTTTTTTATTTATAATGTTTTTATTCAAAGAGGGCCACCAAAATCTGGATTAGTTTCTACTCACTTGAAGGACCACTAACGGTATTCACAGAGGAAAAACTGATTCAATCGATTTTCATCCCATAAACCTACTGACTGTCTTCTCAGAGAAAATATCCTTCACTATCCCCTATGAATTAATACCTTCCTCCAGGCACTACTATGCCCTACATCATCTTCTATTACTGTATTTACCAAACAAGAACTATGTTAACTCATTTGTCTCATCTATCACCATGGGCAATTTAGAGGCAGGTCCTCTAAATCTTAATTATTTGGGGACTTCCTGAGAAGCTACTTCATAATACAATAAATGATTAATAATTGTGGAGTTTTTTTAAGTTATTACACCCTGAACAATCTCGAGGAAAGTTCACTAAAGTGCTTTTGCTATCTTACATTAGCAGTGTACTCAGCAGTATGCTAAGTGAAGAAAAAGATTAACCGTAAGAATGAAGGAGTTGAGGTAGTAGGTGTGTCATTCCAGTTCTGTGCTCACCTAAATGATCATTATAGATAAAGCAGTTCTGTTGGCCAATGAGAAAAACTAGCAAGAGCAAACAGCTGCAGCTAGACTGCTTGTTCTTCTTCCATAAAAGCTGAACTACCTACTCATTTAGTTAATGGTGTCTTTAGAACACTGTGAAGTGGAGGTACACACTTACATCAAAGACCTAAACAGATGTTCCTTGGCTTTATTTTTTTTAAGTACCTTTTGAAGTGATCAAAATATTCTAGGTCTTGGCGGGGATGTGGATTACACAAGTGTGTACGTTTGTTTAAACTAATCAAACTACACACTTAAAATCTCAGTATTTCATTGTTCTGGGTGTAACAGGAAAGCCCACTTTGGATGTGGGTGGTACCACCCAAAATGCTCTAGCCTGAGGAGATAAAAGAGAGAGGGAAGCCTGCTGCTGCTGCTCACTGCCTGATGCCTTCTTGCCTACCCTGCCATGGATTGTTTCCCCTCTGCCAAGCCACTCTGCCTTGGAGCCAGCCAACTGTGAACTGAAACCTCTACAGACTGTGAGAAAAAATAACTCACAACTGCCTTAACTTTGGGTGTCTGGTATTTTGTCTCAGTAATGAGAAAGTAACTGAGACATTGCATAATATAGAAATACCTCCCACAATGCTCATAAATAGTATTTTTTTCATTCCTGACCTCTTTGCCTCCAATTCTTAATCTTTTTGAGCCTTTGATAATCTGAAAGACAATATGAACTTTCTCTCTAGAGACATTAAACACATAATATTTTGCACACAGAAATTCAGGGAAGGTCAAACTCATTTGAAAACCCCAATAAAGAATACCTGCCTTATGCTGGGCATGGTGGCACACAGCTGTAATCCCAGCACCCTGGGAGGCTAAAACAAGAGGATCACAAGTTTGAGCCCAGCCTGGGCAATTTAATGACTTGGTGGGACCCTGTCAAAAAATTTTAAAATGAGCTGGAGATGCAGTTAAGTGTGAAGGCCCTGGGTATAATTCCCAGAATCAAAAAAGAAAACAAAAAAGAAAAACCATTTACCCTAGTCTACATCTTTTCTCTTGGGTTGTCAAAAGAACATTAATTTTCTCCTGAAATCTTCTATCAGCACCATATTTATTTTCTAATCCTAAAGATTTGTTCACAATGAATAAACAGAAGTTGTTTATTCAGTGGAAAAATTTATAGCTGCTTATGCTTTATATAGTTTATTATTTTTCTATTAAGCAGTGACTAACAGAACGTTATGATTATATCTGTCAATGACTTAAAGTTCAAACCATTATACTTATAAGAAATTCAATGCAGTTAAATATTTTTAAGAAAATAAAAAAATCCATGTTAATGCTTATAAAAACCAGTAAAGTATCTCAAGAGATACCTTTATTTCTTTTATTAAATGGCAATGTAGGGGCTGGAGATTTAGCTCAATGGTTAGAGAGCTTGCCTTGCAAGCACAAGGCCCTGAGTTCAATCCCCAGCACCAAAAAAAAAAAAAAAGGCAATGTTGCCAAGCATGGAGGCACATGCCTATAATCCCAGCAATGGGGAGGCTGAGTCAGGATTGCCTCAAATTCAAGGACAGCCTGGGCTACATGGTGACACTCTATCTTAAAAAAATAAAAACCACCAGGGCTGGCAATTTAGCTCAGTGGTCAAGAGTGCCTGCCTCATAAGCACAAGGCCCTGAGTTCGATCCCAAGCACCAAAAGATAAAAATAAAAATAAATTAAAAAATAAAACCACCAAAAAAATAAAAAAGAAAATTCCTAATACAGAATTGATATCAAATCATACATTCTGTGACTGATACTTATCAATCAAGTTTTATCATAATGATAAAATAAAAAGTATCACATGATCGCCGTGGTTAGTTTTACATTAAAGATATTATCATCTGAACAAAGGAGATGAGTTCGATCCCCAGCACGGGAAAAAAAAAAAAGAAATCCTGAACAAAGGAGAGATACCAAAGAGAAATGTCACTATCCAAATAAGAACAGAAAGGAAGAGAAAGAGGGAGGAGAGAAGAAACAAAGTCTATAAAGTACAGCAGACAATGATGATAGAGTTAACTAGAAATTAAACCACAGCATTAAGACTATATTTCATAACTAAAAGTGGAATTTCAAATTAATCCATTAAGAAATAGAAAAAGTAGTCAGAAGAGATTTGATAACCAGGCGTCAATTAGAAAGTCAGGCAACATGCATGTGGTAATAAATGTCTATTACTGCAGTTAAAGTAAAACAAAATATAATAATTCTGTTTTGTTAACTGAATTCAAAGCTCAGATATTTTTCAAGGCCAATTAATACTACTGCAATGCCCTAACCTTTTTTAGTAATCTGGAAACAAAAATTATTCACCTACCTACAATCAGATGTCACAGACATTTAAAAAATATCTGATAGCAATATTAATCCTCTAGGTTACCAATACTGCTGTGTTAAGCACCATGGTAAACCAGGCAGGGTGGTGCAGGCCCATAATCCTATACTCTGGGAGGCTGACACAGGAGGATCCACAAGTTTGAGCCCAGCCTGGGGAACTCCTTGAATAAGTAAAACCCTGTCTCGAAATTTAAAACAATAGAATAGAACAGAAGAGAATAGAATACCACAGTTCGAGATAGGTCCTTGCAGTTCAAATTTGGGATTATTCTCTGTTCTTCTAAAAATGTTGCCAAATGGTAAAGTGTTAGTTGGAAAAAGGACAAAGTCACTATTAATACACTACGATAACAAAAACAATTTAAAAAACAAAGTAGGTCAACAAATGACATAATTTCTTTACACTTATACACTATATTTGTGTATCTTTGACAGAATGTGGTAATAAAATGGATTAGTACATATAGGAAAACTGTTTTGAAGAGTGACAGGCTAAAATGTTTTAAAAAATTGGAGTTGAAAATACACATTAGGGGCTGGGGATTTAGCTCAAGTGGTAGAGCACTTGCCTAGCAAGCACAAGCCCCTGAGTTTGATCCCCAGTACCCTCCACCCAAAAAAAGAAAATACACATTAACCCCCTTCCTAAAAGTGATTTCTTTTTGGCTGCCCTGGGGAGTGGCCCCAAAGGTGGCCTACCAAAGAGCTACACCTCCAGCCTCTGTATTTCATTTTGAGACAGGCTCTCCCTAAATTGTCCAGGTTAAGCTCAAACTTGCAACCCTCCTGCCTCAGTTTCCCAAGTAGCTAGAATTACAGACATGTGCCTCCACACCTGGTTTAAACTAAATTTTTACAAAATCATAATCCCATAAAATAAAACAAAAGACATAACAAAGTTTTAGAAATTATACAGTAAATGAATTAAGTGAATTATTGTGCCTCAGAAAACCTAATCTCAAACTTTAGAAGCACCTCAATTTACATCACAGATCCTACAAAATGTTCAGGATTACTGCCACCTATCGATGTAGACTATTCTGGAACTGGAAGCAAAGATGTAATGACTTTTACCAGTCTGTTTAAGAAGCAGTTACAACCCCAAGCCCCCAGTACAATGTACACAGAGGATATCTGTACTGTCCTCACTCTGAAAAAGGACTAGAAGCTGAAAATATATTCTGTGAAAAGGGCAAAAAAACACAGTGCCTTTGGCTTGAGGGACACAGGTGACAAGGTGAATTTGAGTAACCATTCTTGAGACCCATTTTCTCTTCCCCCATCGGATTCCAAAGACCTTCAACAAAGGTAACAACCTCCAAGCAAACACCAGGAAAGCTCTTTCTGGCAAATCAGACCACACGAGATACAAAGACCTAGAAAGCTATTTATACAAAAGTTCTGCAAGGAAACAGCCTAGCCACCCTGCCCTTCAGCAAAGCCACAGTGACATGCCACAATGACATGCACAGACAGCCAACTCTTTTTTCAGCTGTCCTACTTGTAAATAAAAGCAGAAAGCAAAAGCATTACCAGACACCTGAACAAGCTGCTAATGTGAAAGACACCTAAACAGAAAAAACAACTTGGAGGACAAACTGCAAAATCAAATGTACAAGCAAACACAAAAAAGCCTATCATTATTTTCAGCAATACAAAATAAATTGCTTCATGAAATCAGAAAAGGACATTACAGAAATAGGACTCCTAAAATTTTTGAAACATAGTAGCAGGTATGAAAAAATGTAAGGAATAAAACTAATCTCCCAGAATATAAGGCATAAAAGCAAATAGGAAAAGAAAATCAGAAAATGAAGGACCCCAGAAAAATTAAAACTAAAATCTGTGGGAAAATTATTTCCAATCTAGGATTCTATTGTCCTTTGACATAATCTCAATTAAATATGAAAGTAGACTATATTTTTAGATACATAAAATTTCAAAAATATTTACAGTCCTCTTACTTCTAGAGAACTCTTAGAGAATCTGCCCCACCAAAGTGGTAAACCAAGAAGGAAACATAGGATCTAAGAAACAAGAAACCCAGCACAAAGGTAATTCAGGATGAATTCAAAGATTTCAAGAATGACAGCTATGTAGCTAGAGTAGGCAGTATCATCCAGTACTGATGGGAGGAGGTCAGAGAGCTCCAACAGAGAGTCGATCAAATGATAAAGTGCAAGAATGTGAATGGGTATGAAGGGTATTTGGGAATGAAAGAATGAGTTCTTACTAAATTAAAGAAAAAAATTCAAGAGACAGTATAAAGCTGTTCAGGAAAAGGAAAATAAAATTATAACACAGTACTTGGCTTAACTATCCACTTTTACATATGCAGTGTAATTGAAACATATGGTGAGGTTTTTTATTATAATAAAAACACACTGCCATTAACAATACTTTCCACTTCAAACACACTCATCCCATCATTCTTTCCACTTTCTGAAGTAGTTCTGGAAGGCCCCTTTTGTGAGCATCATTAGCTGCCTTGATGTCCTGAACAGATTAAAAACATTTACCTTCCACGGTCATTTTTCCTTTGGAGAAGAGCCAGAAGGTGCACAGTGCCAGAGCCAGTGAATGAGGTGCATAAGGACATGCCATGTTTTCACAAGCCTCTCTATCCACTGGCTGGAACTCAGCAGCAGTATTCACTATACTTTTTACTGCACCTCATAAACACAGACATTTAACTGGTTCAGAAAGTGGCAAGCATGACGGGGTAAGTGTGTGTGAAGTGAGGGGAGATTTAGGATTAATGGCAGTAATAAAATTTTTTAAACATGTACTGTATATTCTGAGCCCATCTCACAGTATTAATTTAACTATGTATAGTGAGAAGGTGGCACGAGGTACCCCCATGTACCTCACCTACAAAACGGAGAGTATTATTCTGCAGAGGTCTCAAGGATTAGACCAAAAGGTAAACTACTACTGCAATGCTTGAAACAAAACAAAACAAAAAAAAAAAAGCCATGTATTATTACTTAACTCAGGACATTATCTATTTCATGTGACACAAAACTTGATTTTTGCAATTAAGTAAATTAGACTGAAATCAGGGATTTGTCTAGTAGAACTTATGTGACTCTAGATAAGATACTTAACTGCTCAGATTGCAAAGAAAAGAAATTGTGTCATCGACCATGCAGGGTGGTTCTGAAAATTAAATGCTATACAGAAACATGGAGCAACACCTGATACACTGTCAATAACTGACACCAGTCCAATGTACTTGTACCACCTCTTTATCCTCAGTAGCTAGTGACCTGTTCCACAGACAAGCTGAGTTTTTCTGCTGTTGTTGTTTGTTTGTTGAGACAGGATTCCACTATGTAGTTCAGGCTGGCCTTGAACTCACCTTGAAGACCACACTGGCCTCGAACTCACAGCAATCCTACCACAGCCTCCCAAGCATAGTGTACTTTTTAAAAAGAGTAGTGCTGGGCATGGTGGGACACACCCGTAATCCCAGCACTCAGGAAGCTGAGACAGGAGGATCGTGAGTGGCATACCAGCCTGGGTTACATAGAAAGCTCAGGGCCAGCCTAGAGCACATACTGAAACCCTGTCGCAGATAAGACAGACAGATGGGTGGGTGGGTGGCTGTGTGAAAGAGGAGAAAGAAGAAAGGAATATAAAGTGGAAAATCATCTAATGTCACAAAATACTTCACACATAATTAGACAGCAAGGCATCACAGTGATGCACACTAATAATTCCAGCCCTTGGGAGGCTGAGGTAGGAGGGCTGCTACAAGTTCAAGGCCAGCCTGTGCTACATAATGAGACCCTCTCTCAAAAAACCAAAAAATAAAATAATAATAATTAGACAAGTAGAATTCCTGGTAATCAAGATTAGTCTCATTAGAATTTTATATAACTGACAAAGCGTGACTTTGTAAAAAAAATCACAAGATCCCAGAACCTCAAATGATTCATCTAAAAACAAAGAGGATGGACTAAAACCTTTCAGAACCCTAAAATGACTAAATCATCCAGAGGTTTGATCTCATTCTTACAACTCCTACAAGTCACCATAAATTTCTTCACCATTAGGAAGGAAGAGTGAATGTAACCAAATAATAACTCTTTATTTATAAATAAGAAAAAGAGGCATAAAATATAAAGATTTTACCCAAATAACAGAAACTCTGTATTACTACTACCTAAATTCTAAGCTCTATCACCTCTCTGAGGCATAAAGGAGTCTTTGCAGGTTCTACACATACTCTTTTAGAGGACAACTGCAAATCTTAAGAATACCTGAATTCTTCTATAAAGAGATTAAGGTAAAACATTTCTTCCACTAAAGATGACTTCAGTCAGGCATGGTGATTCAGGCATGTAATCCCAGCAGTTAGGGAGGCTGAGGCAGAGTAATGGCAAGTTCGAGCCCGGCCTGGGCAACTGAGTGAGATCCTGTCTCACAATAAGAAATTTTAAAAAGGTGTGGGGATGTAGCTCAGCGCAAGGCCCTGGGTTCAATACCCAGTAAAACAAAAAGGAAAAAAAAAAA